>CAJVPQ010000026.1:0-50022 GCA_910591825.1 Funneliformis caledonium
TTCCGATTTTCTAACAAATCAATTAAATCATTTTCTGTTTCATTTGACATTTTAGCATATATATGATTATTCCGCAACAGTATTAATGAAATTATATAAAAATTTTTTTTGTTTGAAATATAAAAGGTGACCGGTCGGTGATGTGAACCGAAAATGTTAATGTGCGTGGCCTTTACCTAAAAAAAAAAAAAAAAAAAACTGATTAAAATAAAAATTAATAATAAAAATTAAAAGCCTACCGCAACAGATAGAACTAATCTTCAGTAAAAGTATAATCAATATTCAAAAAAACATGATGGAAGAAAATACCTACCAACTAAATATCTGAAAAATTAAACCATTTATTGCCCAGCCTGAAGTTCAAACAGCGAAAATAAAACCAACTAACACAAAACTAAAAAAAAATATTACATAATACTTGCAGAAGTGTTTCAACCCCGAAAGAAGCATGAACCTAAAGAAACAAAAACGCAAAAAAAAAGCAAGAAATTAATATTCGATCGCTAGCGATCCGAAGCAACGAAACCAAACGTATATAAGTGTTTTTCTATATATATGCCGTTCATGCTGTTGTAAAATTCATTGGATTAATGTCGTTGTAATTATTAACTCAAGTATTTTTATTTTATTGAGATAGTTTATTTTATTGGTTGATACAAACACAATGTTTATAATTTTCGTATTTTCTTCAACAATCTTACAGATAATTTGTACGTGAACGTGACACATAAGCAAGGATTAAGTTTATGAAATAAATTCACAACGAAAGAATTTTCTATTACTTCAGACAGTTAACAAGATTTTGAGAAACTGATCAATACAATTATTAATTGTGAGGTAGTGTGGTTGAAAATGTTGTGGTTGAGGACTTCTGGTATAGGTAATGTCATTTTTAGCAAGCTCATTGCGCCAGTATATATTATATCTTCAGGAACATTTGAACATTTATTTGCGAGGATTACCATTTGCTCAAACTTTATTATAATGAAAACAGTTGCTCCGCATTATTTCATCTCCCATAATAAACCCTTTCCAATCATTAACGGAGACCATATTTCCGTAAAATCAGCGCTACCGGTATAAACATTGCAAATTAACATTACATAAGTCTATACTTCATCATAAGTCTTTTCATCTCTATTTCTTTCCGTGGTTGTTAAGTTTTTTTTATTGGAATTAGAAGAAGAACAGTTGACATTTCTGAAGATGTTTTAATAAGTTAATTTTGAAACTTTGAAAAAAATTAAAGGTTTACGTTAAGTATAAAAATTTTTTTATGTCAAAAATTTACGTAAAGCCTAAAAGTCTCTAAATTTCCATTGTCAAAAGTCATTTACGATATCTTTGCAATCCGCCGAAGTAGTTCAATATGTCATCCCTATTAATATCTGTAATAGTTAAATTATCAATTGTATCATCATAAATAATTAACGTTAATTCAAGATTACTGATTCTCATTTCTAATTCATTAATTATTCCTTGCTTTCCTTTGGATACTTCTTCATGTTCTTTAATCTTTTCTTCTAAATTATTGAGATTAACTTTTGTTTCTCCTTCTCGCTCTCTAACCTTTTCTTCTAAATTATTAATATTGGCTTTGGTTTCTTCTCGCTCTCCAACTTTTTCTTCTAAATATTTGATTTGTGTACGGAACCCTTCGTAACTTTGCTCTAGTTTATTAATTCTCGTTTCCAAGTCTTCTAGATTTTTTTCTAAATTGTTTTTTTAAAACCATATTTTTTTTTTTTTTTTTATTCGGAATAAGCTTTTATTTTATTTTTTTTTTTTCTTGATAGAAATTTATCAATTAGAAAACTCAGCCCTCGGTTTAAAGTTTTTCCAAAGCAGATCGAGCTAACCCTCCGAAAAGTACCCAAAAGAAAATAAAATAGAACTATCAATAATCAAAAGAATATAATGTAAAGAAGGAAGAAAGAATAAAACCTACCAATCAAAATCCAACCATCTATCTATCGCTGCAGCCTGAAATTTTCAAAGGCAAAAAAAAAACCCCCCAAAAACATTACCTAGTACTTGCAGAAGAGTTCTGACCCAAAAGAAGCACGAAAAGAAGGCGCAAATTCTAAAAACGAAAAAAAAAAACCAATTAAATATTCGATACCAAATAAAATTTAAAATCTTTATCGATCCAATTTATCATTTCTGAGCAATCAATTTTTTAATAATTCTCGATTTAGCCAGTTTATTATTGTAGATTATTCCAAAATTTCAATGTTTTTTTAAGCAATAATAAAAAAGATAAATTGAACCTTCATTCGTAATATAAATATACTTACAATCAAATAATCTGATAAATTATCTTTTTCTTATGGATACAACAATTCTCTCATTGACAACTTACGAAGAATCAAGTGACTCTAAAAAAGCGTTTGTTATGTTTAATTAAAATTACATTCTTCGTAGTTCAATATGAAAATTGTACTTGAAAATTGAACTTGTTTTGACTGAAAACTCAAACATGCACACGTAAAACTACATGTATTTATTTAAAATTAAAATGTTTAAAGAACTAATATTAAAATTCAGTTAACACACTTGTTTTAAATAGAAAAATAATTTTTTTTTAATAATAAATTGATATAAAAGAAATCACAGAAAGTATTTACTGGATTTCTTTATACATATATTATTTTGTAATTTGAAAATTTCAAAAATGTCAACCAATCATAGAAATTTGTAAAATTATGATAATGATGAAATATTAATGAATTTCTCTATCCTCAATATGAATGTAACTATAATGAAATAATTTTGTGGTCATTGAATACTGGATCAAGCTCTTTTTTATATACGATTTTATTATTGTTCTCTGAACAAGTAAATGAATCATTAATCAATAGAAAATCTTATAAATAAGCTCACAAATTCAGCGAAATCTGGTTTGATTAATTAATTTTATATTCCTTAGATATTAATTAATTCTTCTTTCCAATTTATTATTACAACTCGGACAAAATTTAAGGATTGAAAAGTATTACTGTGGAAAAAAAAAATCTGATGGTTTTTAAATTCTCCGTGCTTTATGTGCTTTAAGCAGTTCTTGGTTCAAAAGTCTAAATTTCAAACTTTTTTTTTTTTTAAAATTAATATATGTAATTTATTTTTATTTTTATTTTCACGGCTTTATTATTGGCTTCAAGATATTGAAAGAGTGTTTCTTCATAAGTTAAAACTTATTCTTAAACTAGAACTCATTTAGCAACTAAATATAGGTGGGATTTTGAATCATAGGTGTAGATAAGTACAGAGCGACATCTTTTATTTTTAATTTATAATATATTTAAAATAATATTGTTTATTAGAAAGGAAAGTTTAGAGGTGCAGACTTTTGAATTATTTAAAGCATGTTAATTTTTAACGTCATCGAAAATTGACAAAACTCTATTGTAATGAAGATCAAATAACAAGCTTACCTACATTGCCTAACTCCTTAACGGAACTCCGTTGTCATAGTATTCAAATAACAAGCTTGCCAACATTACCCAACTCCTTAACGGATCTCGATTGGAATGGAACTGAAATAACAAGCTTACCAACATTACCAAACTCCTTAACGAATCTCCTTTGCTATAATACTAAAATAACAAGCTTACCAACATCTTTAACTTATCTTGACTGTTCTGAAACTCTAATAACTAGCTTACCAAATAAACCCGATTCCTTAACGAGAATTCAACCCCTGAATATTTAAAAAATCAATAATCAAACAACTATCTTATTAAAATAAAATCCGCCAAATATTTTCTAAGATAAATTTTACACGTGTATTTGCGACCGGTCGATTACCTTATCACGTGATAATATCGGAAATTAAAAAATGCATTAAAAAAATTAACGTTAACGTTTTTCATCCACATCTTTTTCACATGTAATTTTGGACATTCACAAATTGAATGACTATTTTTATTTGTTTAGTCTATCGTCAGATATAATTCACAAAGGAAATCTTGATTAAAATTTAAAATTTAAAACTAGTTTTACAATTTTGATTAGAATAGATTTGATAATGACCAGAAGTCATATTTTGCAATTAACTGAAGTATTGCTATATTTCTAACATTGGTAATTCCAATTAATTAATAAAAAATATCGCTGTAACTATATCTCTAATGATGCACATTAATTTTTTTTTAGGAAAGTCAATCAATAAATATATGTACTGATCATCCGGAAATTTTTGCTTGTAGTTTATTGAGTTCAATTCCTTAAAACACTACACTTAATACATTTGTTTACATTTAATGACCAACTATATAGTTTACTCGATTAGAAGAAGGCTTATAAGCTCAAAATATTTAGTAACCTAAAGAAAAGTAATCAATGTAAGGCGTGAATTCCAAAAAAATAAATATTCGCTCAATGTATCATAACTTTTTAATATTCGTAAAAGTAATAATTAAGTGCCCAAAATTTAAAAAGTATTTTTGGTTTATTATGAAATGCGATTTCAAACTGACGATAGTAATATGTGAAGTGGTTTCCGAGGTAACGCGAAGGGGATTCGATTTTGTTAATAATAATATTTAAAGGTTTAGTATAAATATAATAAATTTATAATTGTAATAATAATAATTTAATCCTAATTCTAATATTAATCTCGTAATTGTTGTTTTATTTAATATCTAATCCTATCGTTAACTCGTAATTGATGTTTTTTAATAAATAACCTAACCGTAACCTAACCCTCTGATCCTAACGCTAACTCGTCATTAATTTTTTTTATAAAAACCTAACCTGACTCTAACTCTAACTTAAATTCAAATTCTAACACTAATTCTTTTTAATTAATATAACCATATTCTCTAATACCATGAAACTAATATCATTATTTGAATTTTATAACATTTGATTGATTTTTTTAATTCAATTTAATTATAAATATTAATTATTTGTTTTGTTTATAACTTTTAATTGAAATTTATTAAATTTTAACATTTTTTTGTATTTGCAATTTTCAATTGATTTTTTTAAATTTACTTTTTATATTAGTTGTTTATTATAACTTTATTAATTACTTTATATTCTTTATTAATTATTTACTTTTAATTTTTTATATAAATTTTAATTTGATTGAATTCATAAGATTAGGCTTTAGGATTAGGATTTGGATCTGGTTATAAATAGGTCAGTTTCAGTTTAAAGTTGGGTTATGATTGGGATGGATTTAATTTCGGGATATGGTTGGGTTAAGTTCGGATTATGATCCGGTTGTGGTTATTAATTACTTTATTTTAAAATTTTAAATTTTTTTTTAATTATTTATTTATAATCAAGGTTTAAATTTTAATTTTTATTAATTATTTATAATCCCCACCGTTCGAATTTTCGATTTTTAATTTTTTTGGTTTTAGGATTGATTTTAATTTTAATTTTATATTAATTTTGTTTTAGTATTTATTTTTTTCGAATTTATAATTTTTAGCCGCGATATTTCAAGAATTGAATTTAATAATATTTTTTAATTTGAAATAAATGGATAATTTACTATTAAAATCACGTTATGGATCATATGATTTACTATGTCTCGTAACTTATATTGATAGCAAACGTCCCAAATGAATTTTAATAAATTTCCGGTTAATTTCCTAATCCCCGATAATAATTCCCGACCAAAACACCCTGTAATTAATCCCAGAAACAAGGGATCTACGCTGATATTGAAGTAAAAAAATAAATCATTTATTTTATATCAAACTTCTGCGATTTATCAACGTTATATCTTGTAAATATCACGAAAAACCAAATCTTTAAATTATTTAAAGCCTATGTATAATATATTTACGAATGAAAAGAAACTAGGTAAATATGGTCTTTCAATATTTGCAATAAAACTGAACTAATCAAGAAATAAAATTTATTTTAAGGTAATTCACATCAACAATTGAATTTTTGTTCTTAAAAAAAAAAAAAATAAAAACAAAAAGTTACAGCACCCAGTATTCCCACGTTGTCCCCAACCGTAGTACTGACTGGGCCATCAGTGGCTTAACTTCGGAGATCGGACGGGTTCCGGTGCTTTTCACTGTGTATGGCCGTAACTGTTTGAATGCAGAAAAAATTAATACTTATAATTATGTTATTTTAAAAAAGAATAAAAGAAAGTTCGTTTCGTAATAAGAAAAATAGGTGTAAAAAATAAACTCGATTGTGAATTTCATACACGTTTAAAATTTTCTTTTCTGAATGATCGTTACTGTGCTAGGATTTTTTCAAATTGAGCTAACGAATAAAACTGTGTGCAATTACGAAATTGTATAATAAAATAAAAAATTACAAAAAATAAATGAAGTTACAATAATAAAATTAAAAAGTTAAAACGGCGGAAGCGAAAATATGTTAAAGGAAGGTTTTCAAGTTGTATATATGCAAATATATAAAGGCGCGTGGTATTTTTAAGGATTACTAAAAAAAAAAAATAATTATTAGGCCGGCCCATTTTGGCATCGGCATCTGGCAAAATAATTTAGGATTATGAACTTAGTGTGAGGTTTATAGAATGAAATTTCCGAAATTTTCATTCTTAATTTTCCCTTATAAAATTTGTAATACGAAGCGTAGCCTTAGTACACTACTTGTACACTTGTTTAGTAATATGAAGATAATTGGCCCTAATTTTATTTTCTCAATATGAAATTCTAAAGGCGGCATAATGTATCAAACTGAGGACTTTCCCAAATATATGAATTTCGAATCTATTGTTCCCAGTTTAGCCAGTTAACTAACTGGTTAAAATTTTAATAACAACTATCGTTAATCATCTGTGTAGGAATATTCTATTAAATTACTTTACGGATAATATGATTTACTATGTTCGTAAGACTCCCATTTCATAGGATAAAACTCGATGGTGGTCCAAGCATGAATCACCGATGAAATGAATTTTTTACTTTGCATTTTTTGACAATGGAACCGGCCGAAAATTCTTTAACCGGTTCAAATCTCTATAATGGATTAAACGAGATATATGAAGTAAAGATCGACTGCAATCAGTTAGGGTCTCATTATAATGAAGATCGTAAAATAAAAAGGGTGATTGATCTCTTTAAATGTTGAATGAAAAAAAAAAAAGAATTAGGTTATCGAAATGGTTTATCTGCATATTTTTCGAAGGTAATATGCATGAAGAAAAGATTTATTATACATTTTTTATCTGCAGTTATTGCCGATTGGATCACCGTAGAACATGATTTTAAGATGTGCGACCAGGTCGTACCTTCTAATCGTGCGGCGTTTCATATAAACGATGATGGCATTACTTATTCGACGTCTCTTTTGGTCAGGCAAGTTAAAATAATAAGGTATGAGCCACCTTTAACAAGTGGGGATGTACATATGATTGTAATTTCAGCTTTATGGTGGAAATAAACAGGAAAGATCTTACCGTTTCAACGTATACCGAAAAAAACATTAATAACTACATTCCGACCCCTAAAATTACATATAAGGGAAACAGTCCTGACTCGAATCATGTATTTCCACCTCATCTTACTTCAAAGTATTGCAGTGAAGGTAAACAACACGATTTGGCAATTATCGAACAGAACATATAGCCGAATGCATCGATCATTTAACTGTTCATGAAGTTGGTTCATACGCTGCATCTCTTCAGTTCGGTACAGGCAGCTCGTATTGCTACATATCACATGATTGATTCGGCAAACAAGCTATTTAATTATTGGGAGCGTCACCATCGAGTTCCATGATGCCCTTAATGAACTAAGTATTAAAATGACTACCAATAATCTAAAAAAATTGCAACCACCATCGCCACCACCGCATAAAGAAAGCAAACTCAAAAGAAATATTTTTGCAGTCGTTAGTATTGCTCTTTTAGCTGCTCCTGTTGTTATAGCGGCACCTTTAGATGTCGACGCAGCAGTGATAGGTAAAGCCGTGGAAACATCCATCGTCAAAATCTCCAAAGTTAGAGCTGAAATTGGTGCTGCAGATAATGTTATAGAAGCATCAGCTGAAGGAACGATAGCAAGTGAGGCAGCGGTAGAATTTAATCAAGAAGCGGAGCAAAGTTCTACTGCTTTACTTGGAGATACACTTTCTGAAGAATGCAGACTTTAAAAAGCAAGGCAATTGATAACTTTTTAACCTTTCTTTATGGAAGTTTTTAATACGCCAAGTCGCAAGATTCTATAGAAAAATAAGAAATTCGAATGTTGAACAAATTCTTGGTGCTTTGAAGAGTCCTACAGACTGAAAAGAGGAAAACGATGGATAATTTAGGATATTTTTACGGCGAATATGGTTAATGTATACTTTCTTCCGAGTTTAATAGACAATGTTAATTAATCATTTACCGGCAAATAATCAAAAATATCGGCACCAAGTGAAATCTACAAGTTCATATTAATGATAAATTTCAAATAAGTCTAGTTTTACTGTCAATCAGGGGTTAATTATGATCAAATACTTGGCAATGATAATGACGTATATAATTCTATAAAACAAAATACGTATAACAACATGCAGGCATCAATAATAAGCACTACCTTACAAAGTTTAATGTGATTCAAAACCTTCATTTTGCGGACAACATCAAAATGTATTTTTTATCTTAAACAAAATTTTAATAAAATAAGGAAATATTTTCAGTTTAAATAATAAAAGAAACATGATTTTCGTATATACAGCCCCACGTATTTCAAGTTTGTTGAAGACGCAACAATATCGAAATTTTTTTTTCTGGGGGGAGGAACGAATTATTTTTTCTTTCTTTATAGCAAATTCATCTTAAAGAGAAAGGCCAAATTTTTTTTTTTTTAAAGAACCGAATTTCTTTTTTTAAAAGACTTTTTTTTAAAGGGCTGAATTTTTTTACAATTCTTATAATGCCACGATTGTCAAAACAACATGATTCCTCGGAAACAGAATATACTGATAGTAATGAGGATTCAGTATTTTGATGTATAGAAGAGCTGGATAATAATGCGGAAAATCTCTTCAACTTTAATGCATAGTGCGAAAAGTATTAATCCATCAAAGAGGCCTTTATGTTACTTAGAAATTCTTCCCAAACTCAAAGAAGACACAAAGCAGAAGAAAGAAAATCCGCTACTGAACATAAGAAAAACACTGATTTTTCAATTGAAGAACCAATTGAAGCTGATTCTACTTCTGAAAATGAAAATTCACATATCAGAAATGACCTTAATCAAGTTTCTAAAGATGAGAATAATCAAGAATTTTACTGGTCTTAATACCAAAGATATTGTCAAATGATAAATTAATAAAGAAAATTGAAAATTAAATTAACGATCGTTTCTATAAAACATGTAATTTTATTTTATTAATTAACTTTAGAATTTGGTAATACTTTATAAATTTTGCGTTGAAAAAGAACAGGAAATAATAATAGAAACCTATGATAATAATAGTATTATTGTGTGAAAATAAAAAAAAAATCAATCATACAAACATTTGCAACAAGTATAAAATTATAAAACTTTGAGAAGGATCCTTAAAACCAGAACCATACGTCACAATTCAAATTAAAAAATCTTCGATCTTTTGCTCAATATTCTAAACAATCATATTTGGTTCTTAATAAAGTTGTTGTACCGCTGGTTTTGAAATATATAATTATAAAAGATTTATGTATTATGATTATATATTTTAAACGATTAAAGAAGTAAAATTAAAAGGTTAACAAGATTTCACAAATTTTGTATAAAACCTATGAAGTTTTGCGAAAATGGTATTTGTATGAAGCTTTAAGGTTACTTATTACCATATTTTAACATCAAAGATCGCCAATTGTGATTTAAGTCACTTATATTGTATTTTAGAAATCTCATCGTTTCTGACAACGATAATTATTCTTAAATTTTCAAGTTTTCCAAATATGAATTAAGGGCACTAATTTTATTTAATTATTTTTTTTTTTTTTCTGACGACAATAACCATGTGATAATCCAGAGAGAAAAATACAAAAAAAAAAAAAAGTTTTTAGGTCACACAAAATCGATTTTTCGGTTCACGTAACATTGAAATCTGTGGTGGACTTAGATTTTTTATAATAAAAATTTTCAAAATTACAAAAAAACAAAAAAAATTCCACCGGGAAAATTTAAGAGAATAACATAAAAATATATAAATTTTTTTTATGTCATGACATTATCTCATTCAGAATACTTAAAGCCTCCGGAGCTGAAGCAAGCTAACATTGTATGTACAGTATAATTATGCCATTTTTTTTATTATTCCTACACATTAAAATTTTTCCTCCACCAAATGAATCATGTGATTTTATTATCAAATATATTTTAAAGTATTTCTTTGCTTTGCTATATTAAATAAAAATCTATTACATAATAATAACTCTGTACGATTACCTTTAATTAGGAGCGATAGGATTAGCTCCGTTGAGGAATTTTTTTTAGTCGGAATTAAGATATTTAAAAAACTTCGCTAAATCTAGTATTTTTAACATATTAAAATAAGTTTAAATGGTTTCCGTTCGAAAATATAACTTTTTTGGATGCACAAGTTTTAAGTTACGGTATAATTGTCCGGTTCAGGTGATTAAACTTTGCTGTTGAAATTACTTGACGTTTAAATTAAAATTTTCATATAATGGTTTAAAACTTATTGTTAAATTCGTGAATTGAATCTACTAGAGAGAGAAATGATTCATTCTCGAATACCTAGAATCCATATAAACTTTCGCAATATTTCATGAATTTCGTTATGATGAATTTTCAATATTCGATATTCTAGAGCTCAATTTGAATTAAACGGAAATCCTAGCACAGTAAAATGATCAATTTTTAACTTTGAAGGTTAGCAAATTTCGAAACGAGTGATCTACGAAAGGAGTTTATTATACCTAATTTTTTATTTTATTTTCACGAAACGAACTTTTTTCCATTTTTTTTAACATAACTTTACGAAACATGTATAAATTATTTCTGCATTCAAACAGTTACGGCCATACACAGTGAAAAGCACCGGAACCCGTCCGATCTCCGAAGTTAAGCCACTGATGGCCCAGTCAGTACTACGGTTGGGGACAACGTGGGAATACTGGGTGCTGTAACTTTTTGTTTTTTTTTTTTTTTTTTTTTTTTTTTAAGAACAAAAAATTCAATCGTTGATGTGAATTACCTTAAAATAAATTTTATTTCTTGATTAGTTCAGTTTTATTGCAAATATCGAAAGGACATATTTACCAGAGTATTTTTAGTATATATATATTTATTATTAACTACTGTACATTTAATACTAAGTATATATCTATTCTACGATATCTTAAAGGCGCAATTTTCATCTTCTGACAAATGATTTCCCAACCGGCATCTAGGTTAACAAATGTATGTTTCCAATAGCAAATTGAGGGAAAGGCACAATATCAGTTTATACCTGTTTTTTTTTTCCAACTGAGTATCGAATTGGACTTGAGGTAATGGAGAATCTCTCTCCTTATTTGTTCTGAGCGAAGCGAAACAATGCATTGTAAAAAATATTCGGTCACGTGTGTTTCTCTGTCGGCTCACGTGACGATTAACCAATAATTCCTTTTAATGCGATATACCGGCCGTTAGAAAAATATGTCATAAGTTGCAAATTATGTAAATCGTCAGCATAATTTTGCCGGTATGGATAATTTCGAAGATTGCATATTTCCTAATTATTATTTTTTAGGACGCCAAACCGGAAATTTACCTTGGAATTATTGAATTGAGGTAATTTCTAATAGAGGAATTCGTTAGATATTCTGTTTATTTAAAAAACAAATTCCAAATTTACTTCTTACCCTTTGTAGAACGGTACAGAATCTCGAAACCTTGGTTTGGAATCGGATCGGAGTTAAGCTATAATGTAGAATTTTAATATTTTTTTTTTAATTTTTTTTTTAAAGAAAAATTAGTTTACCTTTGTAGACCTATTCAAACTTAAATCCTAATTTACCTTTTTATTTTTTAAAAAGTAATACTATTAATTTATCTTAGTAGATCTTGGATCGGAGGAAAATAATAATATTTGTTATTTTATAAGTTTTAGTTTTTTTTTAAAAAAAAAAATAATATAAATAAAAAAATTAACTAACTATTCCACTCCATTAGGACTCATCTCCGGTTGAATGTTCAAAGGTTCTAAGCTTCCGGATCGGTAAGTAATATTAGCGTAAATTTTTTAAAAAAATAATAATAACAATAATAAATTATACATTTAGGAATACCTTCTGATCTGTTACAATGAGTCAAGGTTCTGGACCGACGTAAAAGTGTTGGTGTATTTTTTAATCAAGAAAAAATAAATAAAATATAACAATTAACTAACTAACGCTCCAACATTCCTAGGTTTCAAAAAATTTTCTTTAAAAAAATAAAAAAAAAAAATAAGTTGAATTAATGTAGATAAAAGATGAACTAGCCTCAGCACAAAAGGCATTTTCTGAGAAAGATTCCTTACTATAATTGAAGTCAATAGGATGTAATCCAGAAACAAGTAAGGTGAGTTTTTAATCTCCTTAGTATTTGTTTCATTGTAAGGTGAATGAACAGTAATATGCGGGTGTGCGGCCTCCAAGCCATGCTGACAGTCTGTCTCCTAAATAGGGTAGTGCAGTTTCGTATTATCATGCTTGCAAAAACTGAGAAACTCCCGTCTTGAGTGACATCCTCCCTTAGCAATACTAAATTGGTAAAAAACCTTATTGTATTACTTCCAGGTTTAACACGAACGGTTTCATCGATATATGTGTGCAAACAGATAACTAATGTTCACAATGACCAAATTGTATTGCATCGAAAAGAAAAAACAACTCGATACAATATTTACTCCGAGTAATGAATGATTATATATTTTACTTAATGACTATTTAAAATAATAAAGGATAAACTTCAAGAATTATAAAAGACATTTATGTAAAGATCAATTAGTCTTTGCAATAAATTCTCAGTCCAGAAAAAGGTATACCAGATTTTATCGGCTTTACCATTCATTTATATAAAAATTCCGAAGTTGAAGATTAATTTGTATTTTATTAATTGAAATTAAAAAATTGAAAGCTATCACATTAAATATAAATTTTTTTCATTTTTTTCGTAGTCAATTGGTTATGATTATAAATTCCAGTTAGACGCAAATAGATCTAAAAGGAGTAATTATCGTGAAGGAACTGTTCGTCCTAAACCTGAAAGTGAAACAATAGGGTTTTTACTAATTTAGTATTTGCTAAGGGAGAGGAGGTCATTCAAGACGGGTGTTTCTCGGTTTTTACAAGCACGATAATACGAATCTGCACTACCCTAATTAGGTGACTGTCAGCATTATCATACATGGCTTGGAGGTCGCACACCCGCATATTACTGTTCATTCACCTTACAATGAAACAAATACTAAGGAGTTTAAAAACTAAAAAGTTCATTAAAAATATGTTTTCTCTTCTTAATCTTTCTACAAAATTTATTTTATCCCATAAACGTAAATAATAAAATAAAAGCATATTATTTTTTTATAGTGTTAAAAAAAGGTTGAGGGTAAATAAATGGATTTTAACGTGTCAAATCCTGCAATAACAAAATAAAAATGACAAGCGAAGAAAGTTTATTATTTTGACACGTTAATGAGGTAATAAATCGTACATTAGATGCAATCATTAAGATTTCTGATATTTTAACAGGTAAATATGATAATAAATATTTTATATGTTAGTCACTGTCATTTAGAAAGGGCATGATTTTCGATTGAAAATTGTTTTCGACACAATCCTTTGGATCATTTTTTTGACCAGGATGGTAGGACGCTTAATTATTTTTTTTTTTTTTATAATTTATGTTGGAATTCCTTAAACAAACCAACATACACACCCCGCGCTTCTTTGTATTGTATACATACACCTTAAAACCCTTCCTTTTCTTTTTTGCGATATTATCGCTTTCATTTTAATTTTAACGTTGTAACTTCGTTTCTTTTTAAATTCCGAATTTTCTTATTTTATTTTTTTAATTTTATTTTTTGCGTAATTTTAAGAATATTTTCATTTCATACCGGGGATACCAGTATGCTAACACCTTACCCTAACTAACCCTAACTAATCCTAACTAACCCTAAACTAAACCCTGACTCTAACCGTGGCAAATAGATATATGTGACAAATAAGATTCACCACTCAATCACCTGAATATATAGTAAAAACAACTTGAGGGGAGTGATACGATGTGATACTAAAGGGTGTATATACAGTATATACCCATGGATATAGTTATAATATACTGTAATTTTAAATCGTTATTGAATTTAATAAATTGAAATTGCGAAAGTATAGAGCGCCGACGTTGAGGCAACACAGATTAATTGATATTATTAAATAAATTTATCGTCATAATTACTTAATTTCTTCCTTCTACTTACAAATACAAATTGTTTATAAATACATAAACGAAAGAACACACAACAAATACTGCAATGCGGAGCAGTAGTACTCCATCAATTTTTATAACCAAGGGTTTTAACCTTTAGTTATTTAAAGACTGATATAAAACGCGTTGTACCTCAATAAGGCAATCAGAAAAAGGTATGTTAGATACGACGTTGACTACGGGGTATGTTATTGTCAGAATAATAAGTATAATTTATTGTATTATTTATTTGCTTAAAATAAATTATCTTTTATTGTATAGCTAATTTTCATATAAACTCTGTGATATCACTAAAAATATTAAAAAACAAGATCGTCTAATATTAAATTTCAAATTCCAATTCTTTTGTTTTATAATTCGATAAATTAGTTGTTTTATAACGTTTATCTATAATTAATAACGTATTAATTATTAAACTTTTCTTTGAATTAGCATAATTTGAACATAACATACCATTATTTTCAATCTGATAACTTTCGCTATCAAACTTTCGTTTACTTTCTTTTTTTTTTTAAAAAAAAAAGTAGAGATTATTAATAATTTATGAGGATTATGTTCAATTAAAATAACATTTTTAAAATATATATTTTCAATATTTATAAAACAAATTAATTACCAAAAACTGAAGTAATGGATTGACTTCGTAAACTTCTTGTGGATTCTGCAGATTTCATCATGCTACTTAAAGATCGACTCCTATAAATAGCGTCTGGATTGTTTGTTATTATAGGTCCAATTTCTGATGATTCTACAATATCAGTTGGATTTTTACTTTCAGCACCTTTAATGCTATAAATTTTATCTCGCAAAAAATAATCGATCGCCTTTTACTTGGATCAGGGTCCCAGCAATTTTTCACTAGCTCAATGATACTCACAGGTGCTACGATATTACCAATTGGAGGACGTAACACATCACAAATTTCAATAATCAGATATGTATCATGAGCACGATCCCAGAAAGGTCTTCTACCTGTCACCAACTCCCACATGATCATACCAAAACTATAAATATCTGAAGCCTTAGTATATTTTTGCCCTTGAAGAATCTCTGGGGCCATATAAGGAATAATTCCATAAGTTTCAACATCATCAGCTTCAGTAGCAGATTTGCTCAATCCTAAATCACCTATTTTAACTCGTTTATTTTCTATTAAAATATTTCCACTATGAAGATCATGATGAATAACTTTATGGTGATGAATGTTAACAAGACCTTGTGCGATGTAGTTTAAATGTTGCAACTTAATTGACCAACTAACATTAAAAAAATCTTTAGTTATATAATGGAATAGATCTCCTGAATCACAATAATCCATAATAATCACAAAATCTTTGGTAATAGGATCTTGCGTAATTCCATAATATCGATTAATATAACGTTCTAGTTTTAATTGATAATACATTTTAAGCTAAAAAAGGATAATAATTTAGCACATAATCTAGATAAATAAATAAAAATAAAATTATGTACCTCATTTAACTCCTTTGAAGTAAAGTTTTTAGAATTATTGAGTTTCTTAAGAGCAACTTGTTTATTAGATTTCCGTTTATACTCTGATTTTGATTTACTCATAATTGGACCATCAATCCAAGTAGCTTTATAAACTTTACTAAATCCTCCCTCACCAATAAATTCTACATCTTTGAATTTTTCAAATGAAACAAATTCCATTTTGCCTTTAGAAGAATAATAAAAATGCGTACTTTTGATAAAAGCGTCAATAATTTCGTTTCCAATTGGATTAAAGGTTGTGTTTGTTTCATAACAATTACGACAAATATTATGATCTTCTTCAGAAGGCTTTCTTCTTTTTTTACATTCTAAACATTTCTCAAATTTATGTTTAGGCTTTAATTTATCCGTGTTTTGCATTTGCTGACTTGATGTGTCATTTGATATTAAAAAGTAAATTTTATGTTTAAAGTTGAATAATTGATTCATTATTATAAATTCGTTGCAGCATCCAAAGCGCTACCTATTATATATATATACTTTATCATAAAATAAATACCAAATAGAATTAATCCATAACTTCTAGAAAAGAAGTTTCCTCATTTCCGGCGGGAGCTTTCATCATTTTAGGCAATTATCTGTTATGTTTTTATGAAGGAATACTTTTATATGCACCCCTGCATGCGTAGAAAACGATAACCTTCTATGAAAGAATAAATTTTTTAATTTTAATTTCTTTATTTGTTCTGATAATTTATGTAAGACCCACATGGTTTGTTAATTCCTTTTAATAAATTCCTAATTAGGATAACTATATCATATATTTAGTTTTGCCAAACCATTTATGTGGCGATATTCTAAGATTTATTTATAAAAGATTACAGTAATGATCATGGCTTCCTGGTTTAGCAACGTTGTAGAAAAGTTGCTTAATTGAACATTATATTGAATTTTATTTTTTACAATTAATTATTGTTATTATGTAAAAAACTTTTTTATTCTGGGCAAGAGTATAAAAATTTCCTAAAAAAATTTTTTTTCAAATTAATATTCTATCGTTTATTGTTAAAATAATTTTTTTGGAAGAAAATATACAGTATACAGTACTGTATATCGAAAATTAATCATTCGAATGAACTACAAAGTTAGGGCTTCATTTTTTAAAAACAATTTTCTTAGTTAAATTTGAAGATAAAATAAATATTAAATGTTTCACATGAAAAAAGAATGGTAATCCCCCAAGTATGTCAAAAAAAAAAAAAAAAAAAAAAATGAATGAAAAAAAAAAATGCGAATATGGTTTAAAGTTTACATCAAACACAATCAAATACAACCGCACAATGAAAGAACCGATTCAGTTACCGGACCCATTTATTCTGTGGTAGTACCTTGTTTAGTCATTTCGGCCGAGACCTTATTATTCTATCGGAATTTCAATTCCTATTAGAAATTTCAAAAATCGGTTCGAAGTTCCTGCCAAATATGGAAACATGCAACACCAATACCCATTTCTAAAGTTCATTTGATGATCAACTTTGCATGTGAATTTTACAACCATTCTCACGTGTATATATCCTTAAATTTATTTTTCGTGTTTTTGCAGTTTCCGTTGTCGGATCGTAATCGACTACAAAATTTGGATAAATTGTCAACAGAAGAATTAGAACCCGAGTTCGTCACTGAAGTATCTAGGGTGGTCAAAAGTATTTTATCCACTTCACCGCCAAAGTACATCGGATCATCCTTAATGACGGGTTTATCATTTATGAAATTTCTTCAAGAATGTGTTGAAAAATTAAATGATACCAAAAAGGAATTCTTTAAAAGGGACATCGGAAGTGGATCCAAAATAAAGAATATGAGAACGAACTAATTGAATCAATTAATTGAAAATTTTGATTTCATAAATCAAATTCTAATATGAGTTTGATCAAAAAATGATGGGATCGTCACGTAAAAGTTGGTCTCAGAAATCTGTGGTACATGTACATAAAATAAAAGCAACTTCCTCCTTATTTGTCAAAAAAATAAAAAAAAAAAAAAAAAAATAGAAGAAATGGAAGGAAGCTCAAGCCAGGTAAATTAAACTCAAAAGTATCCAATACTTAAAATTGTTTACATATTTATATTATTAAATAATAATAAATAGAGTGGAAGTTCTAGAAGATCTGCGCCACGAAACTTGAACATTTCATCTAAAACGGAATCCAATTATATCCTTCTCAGTTTAGAGGAGGAAGGTTATACCACGCCAGATGAAAAAGTAGAACAACTTATAACAAAATTAACAAAATCAAAATATTTATATGCTCTAAAATTACTTTTTGAAAATCTACAAAATAAATTTTCATCTCAAATTTTAGTTGATTCATTAAGAAGTTTAGCCAATCCTACACTATTTGACCATCATTCAATGGAAATTGTTACAAGATTGGAATTACACTTACGAACTTTGGTAGCAGCTTTGGAACAGATATGCTTTTCGCAGATAGTTATTGGTAAAGAAATTCGGGATAAAATTTACGATTCTTTAACGAAATTTGCGGAATTCCATCGTAAAAACATACAAGTTATTGAAGAAGGACTTGTTAGCGGCCTTAAGTCAAAGTACAATCCATCAAATCAACAAGATGACATAGATAACAAGGGTATTGAAAAGCATAACTATAATATTGACTTTTTGTTGATTCACTTGCGCGATACACTACATAGCCTGCGTGATGATGAAATTTGGTTTCAAGAAATTTTAAGAAGAATTAAGGAATTTTTGAAGGCTGTTTTAAATATTGCACCAGGACTTACAAGTATTGTTGCACCCGGAGTTGCTCTTCCAAATGACAATTGTTCAATATTATCAATGCTTACTCAATTACGTCAAGGATTAAGTTTTAAATATCCGGTCGCTTCTTATTATATAAATTGGAGAATTATGTTGATAATTCAACATAATCTTTTAAACTGGTCTGTAAGTGAAAAGATAATTGGTAGAAAGTTTGGAGAAAGAATCTTAATATCTTTGGAGTTTTTCAGAGAGAGAGTGGAATAGTGTTGCTGATAAAACTATGTTAAATTCACAGACTAAATTTGATGAAGTATCAAATAAACTCTTCAAGACTTTAAGAAACGCTGGGGGTTTTTTAAATAATCTTGCCGGAAACGAACCACTAGCGTTACCAAATATGTTATGGTTTGGCATACTGGATCTTGCACAAAATCTCATTCAAAAATCTACTCAACCGGTTATTCAAGGACTTTTTTATTATTTGGCAATTGAATCACTAAACAAAGCTCTAAGTAGTTTCATTCAATTTAAAGCAATTGAGATATTGTTACACTTGCAAAATATAAACGAGGAATTATTTTCAATGGTAGAAATTGATTTCAAACAATACGCGCAAAAATTATATGAAAACAATTCAAATAGTGAATCATCGGAAAGATTTCAATGTTTATTATCATTCGTTAAAGAAAAATGTCATCAAGACTTAATTATGTTAAATGATGATATAGGAAAAGGAAAAGGAAAATGTATAGATATAGATAAGAATACATATTTTAGACAAGAGCATACATTAAATTCCCGTAAGATAATGGATATTATCATAGATGAAATGACTTTTCCTATTAGTCTTGGACTGGAAGATCAATTTTATCTTTTAAAATGTCAACATAAGATATCATTAAATATGTATAACAAATTAACACAAAAAAAGTGTCCTATATGTCGAGAAAGTATTGAAAATAATGATGTCAAATACGTGTCACAAAAAACTATTTATAAACATCTATATCCCTGTTTAGAGGATCAAACAAATAAACAACATGAGGATGATTCCGAGGACGATTCTGGTAATTCAGAAGTTGATCAAATAATAATTAAAAAAATGAATCTTAAAGAAATTAAATTGAAATTAGATATATTACAACCAAAAAAACTACGTCCGTCTTATCAGAATGTTATAAATGAATTAGCAAATAAAAATTATGAAAAAGCTATATCAATAGGTCAAGTATATTTAAGAAAGTTTCCTAATAGTTATACAATGAGATGTATTTTAGCTTATGCTTGCAGATGTCTTAATAACTATAAGCAAGCACACTCATATTTAGATGAGGCTATTATAATAAAAAAAAGCAAACCTATTGCATATTTTATTCGTGGAGAAATACTTTTCAGGCAAGGCGACTATTTTTTATCAATAAATGAATTAGAAAAATCAAAAAACCAAAATAATAAGTTGAATATAATTTTAGGTAATTGCTATCTTTTGGAAAGAGTATATGATGCTGCTTTAGAAAGCTATGAGGTTGCATTACAAAATGATTCGAGAAATTATTTATGTTTGAAGTATTGTGCATTTATTTATGAAATTCAAGAAAGATATTCAGAAGCGTTAGAAATGTTAGATAAATTACTGGAAATTAATCCAGAAGATTCTTTAATACTATGTTATTATGGAGAAATTCTTAATTATTTAAGAAGATATTATGATTCAATATCGCAATTTACAAAAGCATATAATATTGATCCTGAGATTACCCATATCTTAATTAAAAAAGCTTTCACTCATTACGAACTTCACGAATATGAAAACGCTCAATTAGATCTTAATGAATTGATGCAATTAGATTCTTCAAATAGTCTTGTATATTTTTATAAGGGACTAATATATTATGCATTAGGAAATAATGAAAAAACTAAAATTGAAGTTGAAAAATGCGTATTATTATTCGATTCTAATGATAACTTGGCAATATTTTTGTCAAGATATTTTGATGATAAAACATTCAATAGCGGAAATATTTTATATAAATATTTAATGCAAGAATATTTAGATACAAAATTATGGTCATTTATATACGATTATCATATTATTAGAGATGATAATTTGAGTAAACTTGGAATAATTAATAAATTTTATAATGTCATGTATAAAAGTAAGAATAATATACAAGCTATTATATTTAGAAATATAAACATTAACATTTTATTTTTCGAATTGTAGGAAAAGGAATCTATTTTCTTTCTAATCTTGTAAGTTTAAATAGTGAATTTATTCGGTTTCAAGAAATGGATTCAAATAGGTAAGCTTTTATGTATATATTTATTAATGCAACTAATACTTCCATTAATCTAAGTTTATCTGGCCATGTGTTATCTTTTGAAGATGAAGTAATTCCTATTGTTTTGCCCGAACTTAAATATAATTCCCATGAATATTATTATTATTGTTTGAAACTAAATGTTAAAAAGATATTGAATAAAGATTTTTCTGTGGAGTTTATTTTTAAACATGTAAGTTATATATATATTAAATATGTATAATCTTAAAATATTTATTAATTTTTACACATTGAAATCCATTATTTATTTATAGCTAAAAGAAATACATTTATTAAAATACGAGCAGTTATCTGCACTTATTGGATTGGGCTGGGTTGAATATACACTTCCATTTCACTTATATAATCCGTCACAACTTTCAATTAATTTAAAGAATAATTCTATAATTATGGTATGTAATCCTGAAATTTATGAACAAATTATGGATATCGATATTAATTTTTTTATAATTTTAAAGCAAATAGATTATGTTCGAATGAAATGGGATATAGGTAATGAAATCGATATTCCTGAGATGGATAATCCCTTTCAAATCTATAATTCTTGCCCAAATATTCCAGAAATATTTAACGACAAATATTTTTCAAAGAAGGAAATGGAAAATTTGATTGAATTAAAAGACATCATTTATTAAGTTTTTATATACAAGCAGACTTGTCTGTTTCGAACTTATAGACTATATAAAACATTTTTTAATTCGTCTTATTTATTTAACTTATGAAAATATTTATCTTTGTTTTGTATTAGATAATAGGAACTTTCTTATGATTTCTGAAAATTTGATCTAGTTTTGACAAACTTCATTAGTAAACAAAATATTAAAACAATTACATCCATTAAAAGCCGTTGCTATGAATGAATTTATATAATCATTTTTTTTTCTTTGTCTAACATTCTATTAGACAAATCATGTTTTAACTATTAAATAACGTTTAATATAACCAAACCAATATATTTGATGATTTGTTTTGTATGTTCAGGCTATTAGATTCGTGTGGTGTGGTGTGCCGGAAATAAACATTTTCATATAGATATAAATGCAAGATCGTTAAATATTTTTTATTCAAATTTAAAGATCTAAATTATTGAAAGGACAAATTTCTAAACTTGAAGTATCTCCTTTAACTTTAAATTAATGAATGGCTGCCTGAATCACCCTTGTTGGCTGGCCTACAATAAGTCAAAGAATTTCAATGACTGGATTTCAGCACTTTTATGTGACCTTAAAAAACTTCACATTAATATAACCTCTCCAGACTAACATACGTAACGTAATATCGATATAATAGACTAAATATGCGACTCACGTATAATAATATATTGTATCAGAAAATAAGAACTAAGAACTTTTCGCGTTTTTCACTTCCTCTCACTTATCCAATTGTTGACATAAAAAAGCAAACACCAGGAGCATATTACCTTGTATAAGGGGTTTCATTTTTTGAAAAAAAGAAAAAACGTTAAATGTGAAAAAATTCTTACAGTATGCACGTGATTTTTGCACTAATTTTATTGGATAGTTCTTGTACCACATCGTTTCGTTGTTTTGTGTTTTTTGTGTTTTTGTGTTTTTTTTTGTAACCGTCATAAAAATTTTCTGAAATCAAACGTTTTGAAAACGGCAATAAATACAATATTTTGGCTGAAAAATTCAAAGTATTTAAAACAAACATATTTAAAAAAAAAAATCATAATAATTGTAAAAATAAAAATATAAAACATTCTTAAAAGATTTTTTTCCTTAAATTTTTTACAGAACAATTATACGCGTGTAGCACGATTAAACAAATTACGAAAGTGAAAACTCGAATATGTTACACATGATAGATTGGCTAAGCAAGCGGAAGTGTTCTACACTTACGCTTCGGATAATAAATGATCGATAACCACGTGACTGGTAACTAACAATTTGATAGAATCTAATAATGACGAAATTTTTCTGTAGCAAATCAATTTATTACGCAGTAATGTTGCATTGTCATGTGATTAGTCATTTAGCTACGGAAAGGTAACACTTCCTTTTGCTTACATTGATTCAGAAGTAAAAGTTCCTACTCACGACGTACCGCAGTATGAAGAAGCCTTGACGAAATTAGATGGTACGATTACGCAAATAAATTGTGGTATTTTCGGTGGAAGAGTATTATGTTATCTCTGGGCTTACAAACTAACATTTATTTTCCGTTCCAGGATTTCTGAAGTCCTTATTAGTTCATAGGAGGCAGGAAACATAGTCTTTCAGTTTAATTTTACCGTCTTACTAAGGCAATGTTGTTACTGCATATCTTATAATTATATATGACGACCATTTTTATTTTATTAAACCGACCGAATAGGTGTTAGTATAGAATTCTGCAGGAACCAATATAGAATTCCTGTAGCAAATCTATCACTAATCATGTATTATATTTAATAAAAAAATTCAAGCCAAAAGGCATACATTGTATCAAGAATGATTTCATCGGAAGTTTTGGTCATGTTCTTTACATGATCCATAATTCGAATCGATTACGTCAGATTTTCCTACGTGATTCGCGTGATGAAATTTAATTCGATGGTCATTGTGTGGCGGAATCATTTCTAATTCTTTTTCATAGCCGGACTTGGCACAGAATCGCCATGCCTTCAAAGTTTCATTTATAAAGTGGTTTTGTAGAGGTCAGCCAAACTTACGTAGCAAGTCCGTACATGAAGCGAAGCTAAGGGATAAGAATTAAATTAATTTAATTTAGTTCCACATTATCACATTACATTACATGTTTGATATTTGCTCAATTATCCACTATCATTTTTTTTGAACACTTCCCGTGGGAAAAAAACTTAGTCACGCCGGTGATGGAATATGAAGAATCACGATTTAAAAGTGGTGTATAATAGCCGTATTATATTTCTTTCTTGAAATTTCCAGCATTATTAGGGTTGTGACATCCGTTAGGTTGAAATTCGGATGATAAGTTGTTATTTCTAGCCAAAAGATAAGTATAAAGGATTTATCATGATTAATAATTTCAGCAACTTGGACTAATTATTCTATTTTTATATGGAATATCAATTAACGCTTACGTGATGATTCTTATGAACGTTAATTTCGATTTTGGATATAGGATAATTAATGAGGTAAGTGTTTTATTATTCGTTGACTGGTTTCATACATAAATGCTAATCAAACTTGTCTTTCTGAAAATTCCACTTCGATCATCACGGATATATGGCAAGACAAATATGAACCGGAAATGTACATTCCCTGCTGCGTGAGCTGGCACAACTGTTAAATTATCCACATCACGGTCCATTACACAAATATTTCCTTATACTTTCCCGCAAATATCGGTTCACATGTGAAGGGGCCATTGATCCAGATCTTCGTGATGCGATCATGCTTGCCGATTTAAAGATCACGTGTATATCTGGTTCTCGAATAATATCTCATTGCTAATCGAATTTTCCGCTAGATGTTCCAAGCACGCTTTTCAGACATATTGCTATTCTTGACATTCACCAGAAATCTCTTTCCTATCGACGCAGTAATACTTCTGTGGGTTTCCATCACCTGATTTTCGAAATTATGCGTCGTGAAAAATATCTTACATAATCATTACCACGTGCCGAATTATCGTAATAAAGTTCATTCAACGACCTTGAGATCGAAATCCTTTGCTGTGGCTCTATTTACGAAAAAAATAAAAGCCTCACTGCAGCAGATCAAACTAATCCTCCGAAAAACAACTTAAAAAAAAATAAAATAATTAATAATCAAATGTAAAAAGGAAAGCTATCAAATAGTGGAAAAATCAAAGTTTTTAAAGGCAACAAAAAATCCAACCCATAATTAAAAAAAATATAACCTAATAATTGCAAAAGTGTTCCGACCCAAAGAAAAGAAAGTGCAATTTCTAAAATAAAAAGTTGCATAGAAATATATATTTTATCGCTGCGAGCCGAAGTGACCGTGCGAGCACGAAACCAAAAATAAATAATAATAAAAAATAAATCTGAATCACCGGATACCTACACAAATGATCCGATCTGAAGAGAAAGAAAAGGACACAAGAATTTCCTGAAAAATCGTCGGCCAGAAGTAGATTTGCTCATTATGATTGATGTCCAACAAAAATTAGATTTCGTTATTTTCAAAAAAAAAAAAAAAAAAAAAAAAAAAATGAATCGTTTTAATCTCTTGTAGATTCTATTTCAATGGAGTGGAATAATTTGAATATAGGCATAAGTGAGTTCGAATCGGAAGTCTTATTACAAATTAAAAAAAAATTTATAATTAATTCAAAGACTTCCGGAATAATATTTGGTAACCCCTTGCATTTATTGTTGCCCATTAAAGTATTTTGACCTTTGCCACTAAATTCAATGAGTACGCGAAAAATTCTTGCCTTCTCCAACGTGAATAATTAAATTGTAATTTTCTCCAGAAAGGAGCTTTCTCATAAATCAGGTAAAAAGCTACCTCCATGGCATGGTCTTACAAATAATGTCTGACGATCGCAAACGTGTCGAGAAATAATTTGCGCAAATTCCAAGTCATGAATTTTTGGATTATTAATATATTTTATGGAATATTTATTTGAATTATGATTTTTTACAGGAATTTACATAACATGTTTAAATCTTATAAAAGACGAAAAAACTAACATTCTTATTCATTGTAATGAGCATAGTTGCCCGGTTAACGAAAATTTTAACCCGGTTAAAGAATTTTTGGCCGGTCCAACCTCTACTAGCGAGAAGTCGAAAAAGTGGGCAAAGTCGGTATATATTTATTTTTTTTTTCTTTATTTCGTTACTTATTATTAGTATTATTTTTTTTTTTTTTCTAAAGCTGCGTACGGACAGGAGTGCTAGTCTTAGCAGAATAATACTATGACAATTGTTTTGGATGTCAGATTTCTTTGATCATCTGGTCTGACCACCTTTTTTTATTTTATTTTTAAGTACGTTGCGTTTAATTCGTCCATTAGAAATTTAACCTTAAATTCAAAATTCAGCGCATCTACGCTATTTTGTTTTTGTTGCAATTTTTATTCCAATAATACATAGCAATAATCTGCATATGCGTGACAAGTTACACCGATTATTTCTTTATTATGAAGGAGGATGTTTATCTGTCACCTAGTCACGAGATATCACGTTTCGATTTTTATTATGCTTTCAGGGGACTTAGTTTTTTTTGGTTAGGTGTTGGCATATTTGTCACGCCCATATTTGTCATGTAACATGTCACACATTTCGGACGAGCGCATATGAGGTTTGATTCTATGTTAATGTTGTTGATTTTCAGGAAAAAGGGTATCAGGAATTCCAAAATCAATAATGTTTTTTACTTTCACTTTCTTATTTTCATTTTTTTCATTTAACAATATAATCAATTAATTCTGATGTAAAATTCCGTTTATAAATTTATGAAATAAAATTATTACAAGAGAGATCGACTGCAAGTTATTTTCAAAGATCGACAAGAATTAATTGTTTGACCCGATACAGAATTTAAAAAAAAAGAATTAAAATGAATTAGAATACCGAAATGATCTAAGGGCATATTGGTCTTTGTGATTTTTTCGAAAATAAAATTCAGTATATAAGGTCTACCTGATTTTTCGACAAAAGAGGAAAAAAATTTATCATTTCAATCATGAAGAAAACCATTTTATACATCTTATTACAATTTTCATCGGCAGTTTTTGCTGATTGGATCACCGTAGAACATGATTTTAAAATGTGCGACCAGGACGTACCTTCTAATCGTGCGGCGGTTCATATTGACGACGATGGCGTAACTTATTCGTCGTCCCTTTTGGTCAAGGATATTCAAACTATAAATCATGAGTCACCCTCAACAACTGTCAACGTTACTATGTGGGGGTGTACCTATGATTGTCAATTCAGCTTTATGTTGAAAGTAAACAGGGATGATCATTCCGTTTCGTCGTTTACCAATCAAAAAGAAGATAACTACATTTGTAATTTAAGTAAATCCACTTTAAAACTTATTCCGACCCCTAAAATAACATATCAGGATAAACTACCTAACCCAGGTCATATATTTCCAACCTATCTAACTGCAAAGTATTGCAGTGAAGGTAAACACCCCGATGCACCCGGATTTTCAATTGACAAAACAGATAATGTAGCCGAATGCATCGATAATTTGACTGGTAATCAAGTCGGAACATACGCTGCATCTCTTCAGTTCGGTTCAGGCAGCTCGTTCAAATCTGAAAATTATGGTGTTGCTACATCAAACATGATTAATACGGCAAACAAGCTATTCGATTATTGGGAGTCGCACCATCGAGGGTTCCATGATTCCCTTAATGAACTAAGTAGTAAAGCCGCTGATCTAACAGAATTGAAACCACCTACGCTTCAAAGTAACTTGTTCAAAAATATTGTTCCTATGGTCGCTGGCATTGCTCCTTTATCTGTTCCTATTACAGTGGGACCTTTAGTTGACGAAGTAAATGAAGTAAATGAGAGCGCGGAACCATCCTTTACCAAAATCTCCGAACTTGCTGCCGAAATTGGTGCAGCAGATGATGTTATAGCATCAGCTAAAGGAACTGCCAAAAATGCAGCGGTAGAATGGAGAGATGCAGCGATTAAAAGTAAGGTCGCTCAAATTGCAAATAGCCTTGATAAGGGATGCGATCAAACATCGAGCTGCTTAAACTTATATACTCAAAAGTCTACAATAGAGTATATCGCAGAATTCTATGGAAAATCAGAAAACCCGAATCTTGGTCAAATCCTTGCTGCTTTGAATAAGCTCGACGACGGGATCACGAAGAGGGATACGGTGGATAATTTAGGATTCTTTACGACCAACATGATGAACTTATACTTTCTTCCAAATTTAATGGAAAGTGTTTATCAATCAATTACCGGCACAGGTACAAACTATACAGATATTCCATCATATCTATCAGCCGCAAGTAATAGTCTCCAATCTCATTTTGAAGATACATTACTTAATAATTTTTTTACTGGAAACAAGTCATTATTAGATAGTTTTACTGCTAATCAAGTGGTGAATCATGATCAAATACTTGCCAATTATGATGACGTATATAAGACTATTAAAAACGGTACATATGACAATTTGGTGGTATCAATAATAAGCGCTAATGTTGAAATATGTGACCCAAAACCTTCATTTTGCGGTCAACCTTGTAATGATGAAAGTGGCACTATTTATTGTCCAACAATAGGAAATGATAAATGTGTAACAACTTCCACAGATAGCCAAATAAAGGAAATTAACTTGCTTCGAGATACCTCTGATATATGTTCAAATGATAAAAGTACTGGTTGGAATATAACTCATAATCCCCATTGTGATATTAAACAATTCCAATGTAAATTATTACCCAAACATTAAATTTAGTGTCGTCAATACATGCGTATTATTAGAAGAACGTTGTTATAAGTTTTAATTTATTTTCTAATATAATAGATAATATTCAATTAAAAGAAATTTATTTTTTTAATATTTATAGTTCTCCATTTATCTTACTTATATAATAAAGAAAAGTTTTCGAATTAATATATCAATAAATAAAAGAGTTTAATTTCGTAAATCAATTTCAGAAATAGACTTGAAACTTAATTTTTTCATAGTTTCCTCGAGATGTTGTTTCATCTACTAATGAGATAGAAAATTACACTGATAAAATACGGACACTTCTTACATTTTACAGAGAAAACTTATCATCATCGGGGCATATATTCAGCCAAATCTCGAAATTCGTTGGAAGAAGATTCTATTTAACGTAACAATATAAAATGTTTTTTAAATATAAATGGCTAAGAAAATAGATGATATGGCTTTGGCCAAACTGCTAGTTTTGTAAAATTGCATTGATGTTTGAAACGTATGTTTGTAAAAGAATAGAATAGTAAAAAAAATTTTTTTTTTTCCAGAAGAATTACTTAAATTTATATGATCAGGAGATTCTTTGTTTGTATAAAATTTATTTTTTAGATTTGTCTAACAAATATTAAATAATTATAAATTTATATCATATTGATTGCTAGGAAAATCAGTTTCCGGGAATTTCTTAACATATTGAGATTTTTATTGCATTTTAGTTTTTTGACAATAAAATTTCTCGGAACCTGATTTCCTAGCCATCTTCTCATATAATTTAAATCATTTAGATAAAATTTATTACGCGATTTAAAATATTATGACAAACAAACGTCACATGATATATAATATAATAAAGCATATCTTTATAAATTAAACTACAAAATTTCAATAAATATTTTCTTTTAAATCCTATTTCCAAGAACCATTTATGGTAAGTAATTCATTTAGAAATAATAAAAAGATTTTATTTAGATCAAACCATTCTATGATGTTCTCGAAAATAGCTATCCATTGTCCTTTTGCTTAATTGACAACATTAAGTTGATAACCGCAATAAATATAAAACGTAAGAGCTTACAAATATACGGTATTTCTTCAGAAATCACCTTTCGTTTTATGAGACGTCTATTATAAAAAAATTCAATAAAATATTCTTTCGCCGATGATGTATTTGCTGAATTGAAAATAATGTTGTTGTTTTTTGTTAACTATTTACTGAAAAAGAATTGTTTGTAGGTTATATAATAGGCTCCGAACTTAAGAATTTTGAAATCTATTAAACTAGGGATCGGTAATCGAAGCATAACAGGACTTATAATAAAAATTTATAATTTTTTCAATTTTCTTAATGTTCTATTTTTGTGAAACGCACATGACCAGCAACGCAGAATTCTATTGGTTAATCAATATGCAGGACATTGGCTCATGCTCGGACAAAAAGTAATTTTAATAATACTTTTTCTAGATAATTCCACCACCAAAGCTCAAATGCTCCAATACTTAACTATTATATAACTATCAATTATTCAATTTTCCTTCTCTGATAAATCCAAGAATAACTACAAAGAGATAATTTAATGATAAAATAATTTTAGTAACTTGTTATTTCTAAAAAATAAATGATTCTATACAATAATAAAGATAATTTTTTTTTTTAAAAAAAAAAAAAGAAACTCTTAATACCTGAACATATTCTGGAACTTATACGTTATCTTCTTAGAACCTTCTATACCTATGCTTAAATAGTTGGCACGGCAACTGAACCAACCGATGGAACAATAGGAACGTGAAAAACAGCCACACACAAAACATTCACTTTTGAATATATTTATCTGTGAATTTAATACTGAGAAAAATTGATATGTTTGGGCGTGGTATTCATGATTGAATATCCTTTATACTTAATTCTTTTTGGATGGTTCTTTTAGATACTTCCTTACCTTAATTTTATTTTGAAAATATGTTTGGTAAACTTTTATTTATATTTTTGACGTCTAAATTTTACTTCCAAAGTCATTTACCAATTTTTTCATTTTGCTTAATCATGATTTGGAAGATTTTAGCATTTAATATTAATCGACCCTACTTGCAAAAAAATTTCTAATTAAAGGAACGCTTTATCATTTTTTGATTTGAAAAGTAGTTCAAATTATTATAATTTATCATAACCTTTAAAAAAAAAAGTTTCTTTTATGGAGCTTACTAAGCATTTCCATGATTGCATATACCTCGAAGTATTTGCATCACGGAATTCGCTTCCAGAGTGGTCTTAATCAAATTACTCACTAGAGATTTTCTATTAATATAGAATAAAGTTAAATTAAATTTAAATATATTTTTCTTATAATATAATAATATTTACCTTTACATTAATACTAATTCATAGAACATGTTGAGAAAATAAAGTAAAAGTCACCAATTCAGTTTTATAATATTGCCATTTCTCAAGAAATTAATGAGCGTAATAGATAATGCGTAGAAGCAAAAGCGGTGGAAATGACTAAGTTAATAAAATAAGGAAGACATATTAAAAATTTGAAGAAATTATAATGTGGAAATTGTATATAATAATAATATTATAGAAGAATCTTCTTAACGGAACACAACTGTTAAAATATTTGCTTTTATTATTGCACGGCAACCATGAAATGAAAATATTTAAAAAATAACCTGATCTATTTGAAATTTAAGAAAGTATATAAAGAAAATAATAAATCAACTACAAGTGTAAAAAATATAATTTTAAATTTATACGCTTTGAAAAAAAATAGGAAAAAAGAGCATTTTAAATTACACGTATTTAAAAAAATAGTGGTGAAAAAAAGAAATAATATTCAGTCATATGAATATTTAATCACTTGTTAATGTATTGTCGTTGTGGGATAGCGCGTGAGATTTGCTAACCAGCTATCCTCGGGAACGATTCCCAAAATATGCAATATATTGATAACTGTTATGACAATAAGTTTCTTATCGAGGTGTATATAAAGATTCCACAGAAAACCCTGCCCTTGGAAACAAAACCGATGACCTATGTGGTATGACATACTGGATCATAAGTGGTACCCTAAGCATTGAGAGTAAAAGGTAACGCCCTTGTTTACGACCTCCGAGGCAAGATGTCAGCAGGCATTCAATATCAACTCCAAAAAATTTTTTTTAAATTCACTAGTAAAAAACTTTTTCCTTAATAATTACAAACTTGAATAATATCTATAATTATGACAAACAAAATCAAGCAATCAACCTTTATAATTTCATGATTTATATTAAACTTACTCAGAAGAACAACAACCAAACCATCAAGGGTCATTTAAAGGCTATTCGATGACGCTTATTACGAAAATGTTCGAAATATATTTACTTATCAGTAAATGGTTCGTATGATTAAAAAGTTTTAAGAAATTTTTTTAGAGTAGGTGCGAAGTTTTGGTAAGATAATAAGACAAAATAAACTAGCCATTTTATCAAGATGCAACTGTTACTAAATTTATTTTTTTAAATACAGCTGGTGGAACTTAGTGATATAATTCTTTCATTTGATTAACACTGACGAATTTTATTTTTTTTTTAATCATCGTAACTATGATTCATTCAACATCAAAATTTTTTTTTAAATTATTTTCATTTTGCAACATTTGTAATTATTACATTAATGAAAATGGATTATAGAAAAAGGTTTGCTCCTGAACCTGAAGGTCAAAGGAGCGTGTTTTTCATTTCATTTAAAAGTTTGAATAACCAGATATTTTTTGAAAGAAATATTTTCTCTCATCAAAATTTTTTGTGAAAAAATGCATCAACATGTTTGAAAATACATGATTTATGCCTAAATTCAAACATAAACAACGACAATTGGCCAAATGCCTTGCTAAGTTTAAACAATGCAGTTAGAGTTAGAGTTTAGGAAATCCGACTTCTAACGCACAGTAAATTTAAACGGGCAAAAGAAAGTATTTCAATTATAAAAAAAGAAATCCCAAAAGAAATCACCGAAGACTATAATCTTGGTATGAAATATAATTTTTTTAAGTTTTTTGAATTTTTTTTTATCAAGTTTCAAGTCTAATATTCACTTATGCATTAAAGAATTTTACAATTAGATTATTCATCTTGGAAGTTACTTAATGATGCATTCTTATTTTTAATTTGTAAATTAAAACCCTACACGACGAAAATTTGAGGTAAAGCTAACTGATATTTATTTTTTTTAAAAAAAAAATATATATAAATTAAACATATTTGATAGTAGAATACTCATTTTCTATGGACTTTATCATAGGAGCATTTTATTCATGATTGGCCACCTTTGCCTAGAAATCGAAATACCTCTTGATATTGCTGCTGCTGCTGATTGTGGTGGTGGTAGTGATGGTGCTCCTCTTTACTTTGCTGCTGCTGCTACTACTGATGATGGTAATGGTGGTGTTGTTGGTGGTGAGCTTCCTTTTGCGTCGGAGTGCTGGGTAAATTTTTTACCAACGATGAATTTGTATGTCGATGCCTATTCATGATTCAGCGGGAGATTAAGTTAATTGATTTTTTTGAAAAGGTACATTAAAAAATTTATTTTAACTTATAGTTGAATTATGAAATCTAAAATTATTTATTTTTATCATAAATTATAGAGACGTCGCAGCGTTCGCACGATCTTGCACCTCTTTAGGTTACCCTTTCAGGTCGGATACTTATTAGGTAGTTTGATTTATATACTGTATATTTATTTAAAAAATAAATATATTTTGATGTAGTAATTTTTTCACAAGTTGTAACGATTATTCTAGTACATCATGAATAAGATTCTTTTCAAATGCATCGGATAGTTTTTTTTTATTCATTAATTTCGGCTGGACCCATAAAAATTTATTATTAATATTATTAAAGACGATTACTTTCGGGTGGACAACCATTTTAGTTTTCTTTTTTGATTACCTCTTTTTTAGGCGTTTTTTGGATTAGGCATAAATTTTTATTTTTAACACTATATACAGTTCGTCGCCAGATGAAGAAACCAATCTAAACTTTAAAAAACGATTATTCCATCCCGAATAAAGAAACTGAACCGACCTAAAAAAAAACAAATTTAAAAATGAAAAAAAAAGGAAAGTTTTAATCGACGACAAAGTGAAAAATAAAAAAAAAATAATCAAACCTTAGCCACTATATTTCTGTATGTGTAACATAAATCATCAGGAACCAATCAGTAATTTTAGGTTTTCTGAGTTAAAAACATGTTATTTGACGTTACTTTTGGCCTAAGAAAAGTCTCTTTTTTTAATTATAAACTGCGTTTACAAATATTTTTCTTTTTAAAAAAATATATTATGGCAACAAGTTAGAATAAATAATATATGGAAGTTTGTGTTCAGTCACAACCTTTACCAAAGTCTTGACAAGTTGGACAAATGTATATAGGGTCTATAAAACATTTATTATATCTATCAATGGTAGTCATAATGGCACTTAAAATTCTCAGTACTGTAACTAAAAAAATTTTATAAAAAAGATATCTTTAGTCTTGATAATATAAACTATGTAATTTTTATGTACTAATTTACTTATCTGTTCAAGCGTTTTACAGGCAAATTTGCATGCAATTTTATTTAATAATTAAAATTATTTATAATATTTTAAATATTTTTAAATTAATTTAAAAATTAATATTTTTATAATAAAGCTATAATATTTTCTAAGTAAAAATTCAAAAAAAAGTAATTAATTAGTGATATTTTAAAGGTAAATAGGATAAATTATTATGAAAAAAAGTTAAATTTTTTAAACTTATATTCTTACTATCTATTGATCTTAGAAACATAAAAATATAATCATTTAATAGGTCTTAATGAGATAAATCTGACAAACTAAATTTTATTTTCTGGTAATTATTTTTTTTTAAGATGCGGTGATGCAAAATTTTATTATAAAAAATCAAATTCAGTATAAAATACATGAAAATCTCAAGATAGGTATAAAAGTAGAAAAATAAAAATTGCTGTCTAATATTCTTCACTAGAAAACTAGCTTCCACCAGACTAACCAGTTGTCCTGTTTGATTCTGATTGTAAAAATTCACTGAACAATCATCAATACTAAACTGTATGAGAAAAACCATTAGAACAACTAATTATCACTGGTCTAAAAAGAGGAACTAATATTGATCATGTTTGTAAGATTTATTAATTAAAGTAAAAAGATTTAGAATATTTATATTATTAGAAAATGATGTATTAGAGAAGCTATTAATGGAAAAATTAATATTGGATGAAGAAAAATTGCTCTTCTTTTATTACTTGGTAATATGTAAAGATCTTTCTTTGATTATCATTAAATTGCATCTAATTTTTTATATATTATTATAGGCTTGATTGAAAATAAAATCCAAAAAAAAAGAAAAGATAGATGAAATAATAGAAAATGATTTGATAAATGTTATTAAGATTGATAATAAAGTAGTAAGAATAATACCTTTAATAATATTGATAAAAGAGAAATTATAGGTTTGCTTATAGTGATCAGATTAAATGTGATAGATTTAAAAGATTATTAATATTGTCTATAAAATCAGATTTTGAAGTATAAATGAATAATTATAGTTTTAAATATGTAATGAAGTCAGAGATCAAAGATTGTAAGTATTGTTTAATATTACGTCATAGTCAAAGGTGATTAAAGTCTTCATTATAGTTATTACAATAGCAATATTTTTAGAAAGGTGAGTATATCTGGGATTGTATAGTTAAGAAGAAATTTGAGTATTCTACTATACTTCTAATTTCATTAAATGATGTAACAGATGCTGATTCAATTTGAATGAATTGAAGAATTAAAATTCAGTTTACTTGTAAAAGTTGATATTTGGTATTTTAATTAAGATGATAATAATCAAAAAAATGTTTATTATTAATATACTGTAGTTTTTTAAAAAAGAGTATAAAGGATAGTGTATATGCATATCATTAAATTTAGATATATAATTAATAAAAGGAATATGATCTAAAAATAGTTGTAAAGGAGAAGAGAAAAGAAAAGATTTTACTAACTGATCAGTCTTATCATTATATGAATCATTAGAATGAAAATAGGGATTCAGCCCAAACAGCTTGCATTTTATTTTTAATAAAAAGATAATGAGAAGCTATAATTGGAGTTGAATAGTAGCAAAGGTAATATTCTAGACTCAGATGTTCTTTGTTAATGGATAATTAGTGCTATAATTAAAAATCAACTTTATTTTTATTTAAAAAAATAAATTTTATTAACTTGTAAGTTATTTTATTGATTATTAATATTTTAATTATACTTATTATTATAATTTAAAAATTTAAAATCAACTAAATTATCTATTCAAAAAAAATAAATTTTATTAACTTGTAAGTTATTTTTATTGATTATCATACTTGTTATTATAATTTAAAGTTAACTAACAATTTTATTTAAAAAATAATTAATAATTAATTAATATAATAGATAGTAAATTATTTTTATTGATTATCAGTATTTAATTATACTTGTTATTATAATTTAAAGTCAACTAAATTTTTTATTTAAAAAAAATAAATTATATTAGTTGGTAAGTTATTTTTATTGATTATCAGTATTTAATTATACTTGTTACTGTAATTTAAAGTTAATTAAATATTTTATTTAAAAAATAATTATAATTAATAATATTAGATAGTAAGTTATTTTGATTAATTATCATTTAATTATACTTATTACTATAATTTAAAGTCAATTAAATTTTTTATTTAAAAAAAAAATTTTTATTAAAAAGTAAATTATTTTTATTAATTATCATATTTAATTACATTTATTATTATAATTTAAAGTTACCTAAATTTTTTATTTAAAAAAATTATTAATAATTAATCATAATAGATGGTAAGTTATTTTTATTGATTATTAGTATTTAATTATACTTATTATTGTAATTTAAAATCAACTAAATTTTATTAGATTGTAAATTATTTTTGTTAATTATAAGTTTTTAATTATACTTGTTACTGTAATTTAAAATCAATTAAATTTTATTTAAATAAAAATAAATTTTATTAGTTAGTAAGTTATTTTATTGATTATTAGTATTTAATTAGATTTATACTATAATTTAAAGTTAACTAAATTTTTTATTTAAAAAATTATTAATAATTAATAATATAATAGATGGTAAATTATTTTTGTTATTTATTAATATTTAATTATACTTGTTAATATATTTTAAAGTCAACCAAAGTTTTTATTTAAAAAATTATTAATAATTATTATTAATAGATTATAAGTTATTTTTATTATCAATATTTAATTATACTTATTATTATAATTTAAAATATTTAAATTTTTTATTTAAATAATAATAATAATTAATAATATAATAGACAGTAAGTTATTTTTCTTGATTATCAGTATTTAATATACTTATTACTGTAAAGTTAACTATATTTTTATTTAAAAAAAAAAATAAATTTATAAGGAACTAAATTATTTTTAATATTTAATTATACTTGTTATTATAAATTAAAATTAATTAAATTTTTATTTAAAAAAATAATTATTAGTGAGTAAATTATTTTTTTGATTATTAATATTTAATTATACTTATTTACTGTAATTAAAGTAAACTAATTTTTATTTAAAAAATAATTAATAATAAATAATATAATAGATAGTAAGTTATTTTTATTGATTATTAGTATTTAATTATACTTGTTACTGTAATTTAAATTCAACTAAATTTTTATTTAAAAAAATAATTAATAGTCAATAATATAATAAATAATAAGTTATTTTTATTGATTATCAGTATTTAATTATATTTGTTATTATAATTTAATTTTAACTAAATTTTTTATTTAAAAAATATAAATTTTATTAAGGTATAAGTTATTTTATTGATCATCAATATTACTTATTACTATAATTTAAAGTCAAGTAAATTTTTTATTTAAAATAAATTTTATTAGTTGGTAAGTTAATTTTATTAATTATTAGCATTTAATTATACTTGTTACTGTAATTTAAAGTTAAATAAATTTTTTATTTAAAAAAATAATTAATAATTAATAATATAATAGGCGATGAGTTATTTTTATTGATTATTAATATTTAATTATACGTGTTACTAGAATTTAAAGTTAAATAAATTTTTTATTTTAATATAAAATTTATGCGCTTGTAAGTTATTTTTATTGATTATCAGTATTTTAATTATACTTGTTATTATAATTTAAATTCAACTAAATTTTTTATTTAAAAAAATAAATTTTATTAGCAAGTAAGATAATTTTATTGATTATTAGTATTTAATTATTCTTGTTACTGTAATTTAAAGTTAATTAATTTTTTATTTAAATAAATTTTATTAGAAAGTAAATTATTTTTAGTATTTAATTATACTTATAACTATAATTTAAAGTTAATTAAATTTTTATTTAAAAAATAAATTATATTAGTAAGTAAGTTATTTTATTGATTATTAATATTTAATTATACTAGTTATTATAATTTAAAGTCAATTAAATTTTTTATTTTAAGAATAAATTTTATTATTTGGTAAGTTATTTTTTATTAATTATCAATATTTAATTAAACTTATTACTGAAATTTAAAGTTATTTAATTTTTTATTTTAAAAAAATAATTAATAATTAAAAATATATTAGAAAGTAAGTTATTTTTTATTAATTATTAGTATTTAATTATACTTATTACTATAATTTAAAGTTAACTAAATTTTTAATTAAAAAAAATAAATTTTATTAGGAAAATTGTTATTTTTATTGATTATTAATATTTATTCATACTTGTTATATAATTTAAAATTATCTAAATTTTTTATTTACTTAAAAAAATAAATTTATTAGAAGGTAAATTACTTTTTATTTTATTATTAAATATATATAATTTAAATATAATTAAATTAATTATATAAAATATTATTATTATATATTTAATAAATATAACTATTCATAAGTATTATATTTTTATGTTTTAAAATAATAATAAAATAATAATTATAATTAATACTATAAAAATTATTAATTAGAAAAAGGAATTTATTCAAATTGTAATAAAAATAATATTGGATATAAATGATATAAAAATGTTATTCTAATTTATTTCAACAATATTTTTTTTAATTAAACTAATAAAAATAAATGTATTGATATATTTATTTAAAATATTTAATTAAATGTTTAAAATAAAAAATAATAATTAGAATGGATTTCTTATAATAAATTTAAAAATATTGAGTATTTTGATAAAAAAGGATTTAGTATTATTTATAATGCAACATGGATTAATGAATTTATTAAATATTATTACTAAAGATGGCGTTGCAATATTGTGACACTTATTTGTCACCTGTTGCAACTTAAATTTTAATAATGTTACAATTCATTGTAACATTGTGATGCTTATTTGTCACCTGTTGCAACTAATTGAGGCGCTATCTTTAATTATTACTATAAAAATAAAAAATGGATTAATAATAGTAGTATTAATATAATTTTTAAAAGTTTTAATAAATTATCAAATCTAAATGAAGAATTTTAAATGCGATATAAATTAATAATTATTTTTAATTTTAACAATAGGTTTTTAAGTTAATTTTTTTTTATTTTAGTGGAAATATCATTATAATTATTATAATCAATTAAAAAAAATATTCAGATGAAAATCTTATTCAATTATATGGATTTACTCAAGATCTAAATACTTTAAATTTTATAATAGTAATAAAATATGTAAAAAATAATAATTTAAGAAAAAATTTATCAAATATAGTTAAACATAAATAGATTCTTAAATTATTACAATTAAATAATATTATTAATAGACTTGAGATAATACATGAAAAGAATCTTATTTATTAAGATTTTTATTATGATAATATTTTAAATATTAGAAATAAGATTTTATCTATTAGTAATTTAGGATTATATAAACCTATAAATTATTTTCAAACATCTAAAAAAAATGAAATTTATAGTATTTTATCATTTATAGCTCTTGAAATTTTAAGAGGATAACATTATATTTTATCTAATGATATATATAGTTTTTTATGATTATGTGAGAATTAATATCAGGAATTCCTCTATTTAATAATGAAGCTCATAATCTTCAACTTAGTTTAGATATTTATAAAAGTAAACATCCTAATATTATTAAAAATACTCTTAAATGTTATATAAATTTAATGAAAAAATATTGGGATATAAATCTATTAAAAAGACTAACTGCATTAGAAATTAAAGAAATTATTAATGATTGGATTAAAAATATTAAAAGTAAAAATTTTGATATAGAATTAGAAGATGATATAATAGATTTTTATAAATCAGATAAAATATTTTAATAAAATCAAGATAATAATCTAAATGATATGAAAGATTATTTACAAGTATTTTATATAAGTCGTTTACTTGATTTTACTGAAAAATTAAATAAAATTTTAGATCTTAAAATTAAAAGTTTAGAAATTAGTCAAAATATTGGTAATTATTATATATTATATATAATTTAATAATTTTTTTAATTTAATATATATATTTTTAATTTATTAGAAACTTTAAATATTATAAATAATAAAATAAGTAAATAATTTAAATATAGTAATAAATATATTTATTTTAAATTATTTATATTGTTTATTTTTTATAATAAATGAAAATAATTAAAATTTATTTATAAATATATTAAATATATTTTCTTTATAATTATATTATATTATTATAATTTTTATAAAATATTTATTTAGTAACATTGTATAAAGAATAAATATTATAAAAAATACAATTTAAAATTACTTAAATAAACTTTTATATATAAATTAAATTATAATGATTATATTAATTAAAATATGCTTAGTAAATTGATTTTAAACAAATAATTAAGATTAATAATTAATATAATAAATTAAATCAAAAAATTTAAAATAAATATAAATTTAATTATTAGTTAAAAATTATTTTGTATTTTTATTATTATCACTTTATATATAATTCATGCAAAATTTAATTTGCTTAGTAAAAAATAAAATTGTTTTCATTTATTATTATTATTATTAAAAAATATTACAAATAATAAATAAAATATTTTGTCATTTTTTTATTATTCTATTAATTTAATACATATAATATTTCTATTAATAATAATAATTATTTGAAATTTTTAATTAATAAATATTGTTAAAATAAATATTTTAAAATAATTTTTATATAAAATCTTAAAATCAGTATTTTAAATACATTTTTTATTTTTAAATAAAATTATAATATAAATAAAATTATATTTTATATTTAATTTCAAAATAAATAAATTAATTTTTATTTCAATTACATTTAATTTTAATATGATTATCTTATAACTGGATTGGATTAATGAATGTAATGCAGAAGATTACAGATATAAATGTTAAACATATCAAATATATTTGACATATAGGATATATTTGATAAATCATACATAACAAATATATTGGATAAATGTAACATATTATATATATTTGATATATTAAACATATTTGATTTATTTGTTATATTCATTTATATATTAAATTTAATATAAATAGAGAATGATAAAATTATATAAACTTTAGTTTGTCTTTTAGTTTTCTTTTAATTTTTATCTTTAAATATACCTTTAGTACTTATAGAAACACCTAGCATAACTCTCATGTCTAGTACTTTTAGTTCTTTTAGTTTCTTTTATTTTCTTTCTTATTTTTTTATTTCTTTTCTTTATTCTTTTTCTTATCATTAATAAGCATATTGTTATAATCCTAAAAATCAATTAAGCTGTCTTACTTTTAATATTGTTAAGAATATATCATCATATAAATCATAAAAATTAAGTTAAACCATATAGAGATTTACTATACAAACTTAAAAAGAATTACTACTTGAACACTCTATCTAATAGTCAAAATTTAATAGAATTATATGTTAACATTTGATAATGATGACAGGACTCTTTTTCCCTATTTACATAGTATTATAAGAAATACTCTATAAATAATTTTAGAGAATTAATAAAATTTTAATGAAACTATCCAGCTGTATATAATAGACAAAAGCGCAACTTCAAAAAACTGGCAATTTTATTCTAACAGATGACCTATCTTGCATTATTTATAATCCAATCCCTAAAGAGATACGTTAACCATTTCTTAATTTTTTTGAGTAGATATAATAAGTTTTAGGAGTATTATTATATACTAGCAAAAACTTAAAAGTATTTCAGATTACATTTATCATAAAAACTATTAGTATATAAGTAATATATTATAGGCAAATACTTAATATTCTTAGATACAAGAAAGTATCCATATTTAGCATTAAATAAACTTTAAAATTTCATTTATGATAAAACCAAATTTTTGAAAATATTTAATTATATTGATAAAAAGAAATTTAATTTTTATTAATTAATTTAATTTCTCTAATTTAATTTTTCTTTTTAATTATTAATTTTTATTTTTATTTGTATTTTATTTTAATAATTGATTTTTTTATTTTTAGATTTTATTTATTTCAGTTATACATTATATATTTTTTTAATACTTGCAATTTTATTAATAGATTTATTAAATAGCAAATTAAAAAAATAAATATAAAAAATTGTAAATATTAATTAAAGTATATTATTTAAATTTAAAAATTTTTTTTTAAAAATTTTTTTAAATTTGTTTTTAATATTTAATACTCAATTTTTTTTTATTTTTAATTTTAATTATTTTAATGATTTTTGTATTTTTTGATTTTATTTTTTTTTAAAAAATAAATAAGGTAATTAATATTTTTTAACTTTTTTGTAAAATAAAATTGATTCAAAAGAACTTAAATCCTTCAAACCTTGGATTAATCAGAGATAAATTCTTAAGAATATAATTATTTTTTCTAATTTACAAAAATAAAAAAGCACTAATTTTTCATCTTTATTAAAGAGTACAACTATGATTGAATGATTTATTAAATATTTATACTTCAATAGTAAGTCACAAATATTAGCATTAGATTTAAAAGTCAAAGCTAGTTAAATTTATATTTAAAATTGACAGATTTCTAGTCTTGAGATTGAGAATTTAAAGCTAGATCAGATTTTAAATCCTGAAATTGAAATTTAAATTTTTGATAGAATTTTAATGTTCTGATTGTTTTTATTTTAGATATGAAAAACTTATATCACAATTTGAAAGAAATAATTTAGAAATTTAAATAAATCTTTTATAAGAAATATGATAAAAATATATATTTTTTTACATATAATGAAACAGCTTTTATACTAATGATGACTATAAATCTAAATAATTTCAAATAATGAATAGCCTTTACAAAAAATGAATAGGATTAAAAAAAAATTTTAGTTATAAATTTTTTTAATACATAGTAATTTCTTTGTAAAACAATCAGATTTTTATGTTTAACAAAATAATTTAAAGATTCTAAAAAGTGAAAAATCTATAGTATCATATTTGTTATTGCTACTTTTAACGTTGCTTTATTATTTTTGGAATACTAGAAAATATTTGAAAGCAAAAGAAAAATTTGATTATGTTACTTTAAAAGAGTGTAGATAACTATTAGTTAAGTGTGTTATTACTCAGAAAAATTACTGGACTTTTATTTAATATCTACTTTATATCTTTAGTTAGTCTTTTTAAACTTTATAGTTTGTCAATATTTATTGAGTCTGAAGGAGTAATCAATCATTTATATATTTTTCTAATCACTAATAAATGCTGGTTTACTTAAAATTATGTTAATAAAAATACGAGAAAGAAAATTTACCTGAATCTAACTAATATATCTAATTTTTTTGTTAGTTATAAATACCACTAACAAATATTTATAATGTGAATAAACTATTTATTTACATTTATCTATTAATTGTAAAATAACCTTTAGAGCATAAAATGACAAAGTGCAGACGTAACTGGAGTTGAGATATGGAGTCCAATGTTTAATATAAACTAATATACTATATGTCTAATTGGATATCTAATACCAAAACTATATATTATTAAATTTGAAAAAGACTACCATTACAACTCTGAAATTGAACATCATTTTTTAAAAATGTTCAATTTCATCAATTTGATGAAGCTATATAAGAAATTTTATCAATTTGATAGTGTAAATGAAAACTCAAACGATGAACATAAAAGATAATATTCTTGAATATCTCATTTTGATTATAGTATTATGCTAATTAAGAGAAAGATAAAGTGGATTTCAAAGAGGATTAAGTTATAAACAATACGATAATAGCAGTAAGATGGGTTATCAAATTAGAAGTTCTGCGTCACTTCATGAAATGCTCTCAAGAGAAAATATAAAGAAACAATTATTTCAAACTCTATTTAAGAAATTTAGCGAAGGTTAAGTCACTGGAATTCTTGATTTACAAATCAAAAAGCAGATCATGTTTATGATCTTGTTATTTCTTGGATTATTAATTCCCAGAAAATTTACATATTTATTGCTGGCTCAGGTATTTGGTTTATTGATGATGCTATGCAGAAATTTATCATTTTTAACCTTCAAAATCACCATCACCTCCACCCAGTCCTTATTATGATATGGTAGTTCAAATGACAATACCTCAGGATCATATTATAACTGACCTAGATTTATAAGTTGCATCTAAACTAAAACGCAAATAAAATCTAAAGGAACGCAAATCAAATTGATTTTGACGTACAAAAGTTATTGCAAATTGCGGTTTGTACGGTATTTCTAACTATTGCGCGGTCTCGTTGTTAGCAAAGCTTTACAAGTATGTATGCTGTATTTGGAAATAAGTTAATATGACAAACTTATCAGGAACGAGTAAATTCTTATCTGTTATGATTAATATTCACAGATTTAATTTTTGAAAGACAAATTGAAATTAATTTGTAAAAGATAAATTTTCATTTTTTCGGGATTTGCAGAAATCGTTTTAAAATACCAAAATAATTTAAATTTTATGTTAAAAAAAAAAACAAAATATTGTTCTTAAATTATTAACAACGCTGTACACATAAAAACGAGCGAGCATATTAGAAGTACTGTATTATAAGCAAAACTACCCTTAATTTTTATGCGATTGACAGGTGTTTATATAGCGACCTGTCAAAAAAATGTAACATTCGTGTTTTGATGATTCACAATTAATTTAAACTCCCGAGAAGAAGTTGGCGAAAATTGTAGTCAGAAATCTTTAACAACTTTAAAGATTAATGTGTAAATATGTTACATGTTCCGGCAGATTGTGAACCGTTCCTATGAAGTGTTGATATTACTAATTGGTAAATCAAAAAAATACTTCAAGCATTAATTCGTCGTGCATTTCAATCGAGATAAAAATCCATTCCAACTAGAGGATCGTGTGTGGAAAGTTCTCTAAGTTCCATTTTGGTTTCCCTAAAATTATAATAAAACTAGTAACTTCAAATAAAAATAAAGCTTGTGAAGTTGATCAATTAAAAAAATTTATTGTGACTAGTTTTGAGCGAGTTTGGAGCCGTTTCCAATTCGAAAATAGTTTATAAATCAAATAAGATCATAATTTGCTCTGCAAAAGTTAGAATCGGTTTCAGAATCGGCTCTTAGTTGCAATAAAACAACTATGATTATCTTTTTTAGTCACTTATACCATCTACACCATCTCATGTTTTGTTTTCTCATTATCATGATAAATTATTTAATTTTCTTGTGAATATCTTGTTACATCGCAAATCTCTAAATCATTAGTTATTGCTTAGTACTGTAATTATATTGAATTCGACTTAATGAATTGATTTGGACGATAGCAAAAATGAAAATGCTGCTTATTTATTATGATAAATAACAGTCGTCATTAAAAAAATCAACTCGAATCTTTTATTCACTATTAAATCATAATAAATAATAAACATTAATATACGTTTATTTTTCACGAGTGACTATAAATTTAATCAACAACCATTTCAACTAATTCATTTTTCCTTTAGAAGGAATAACAAAAAAATTTAGAAACTTCTCTTCACATATTTTAAATTAACATTTACTATCTAGTTAAGGATGCTCAATACTAATGTTAATAATTGACTCAATGAAAATATTGATTGAAATTTCTAAATCAACGTAGAAAATTAATTTTTGTTTACGGTACATAAATATATATATATATATATATACCGCAACTTCAATCCCTAAACCTTGGATCTATATTTCGTCATTTTGAACCGTTTTCCTGTTTTATATTAATTAATTATTTTTTTTAAAAAAATATAAATAATAAACAATCGAATATAAAGTTTTATTATACAGTACCATTATTGCTTTGATATTTAGTTTTAAACTCATCCATATTTCGCTTATTTGAAGAATTTTTAGATATATTTAATGGCCTAATAACATAATGTTGAGTATCTGGAGAATTTTGAATATTAGAGTTTGTGGAAGGCCTTAAATAGTAAAGTATATGTTAAAATTAAATTATGGGTACCAAAACTATTTTAAAATTACACATAATTTATCAAATACCTTTGAATATTCGTTATATCAAACTCTATTACTTTTGAAATATATTCTAGAAAAATAAGTTAAGTTTTAATTATGTCGACTTACTTAAACTGATATTAGTTAATAGTTTAAAAATACCTTGACTTGTATTAGACAAAATTGTCAACGATGAACTAGTAGATGAGGATTTAATAGATTTAATAGTCATTGAGCTTAATGCCCTGCTCGTGAAAATGGCTTTTGGATGTTTTTCACTAAATTTGGGACCAAGTTTCATTGATTGTATTAATTCCAATCTTTTTTCTTCACATCGCACAATTTCTAAGGGATACATAATTTGATATTTATCGAATAGGATTCTAATTTCTTCTATTGAAGGTCTTTTTAAAGGATCAGGATCCCAACATCTTTTCATTACATTAGCATAACTTTTGGGAGTATCTTGAGTAATATCAGGCCGCTTTCCATCAATGATTTCATAAATAAGGTTATGATCATGTTCAACATTGGCAAAAGGTTTACAACCTGATGTTAATTCCCACATAACCATACCAAAACTATAAATGTCAGATTCTTTTGAAAATTTAACGCCCTTAAATACTTCAGGTGCAATATAAGGTATAACACCATATATTTCATCATTCTGCGAAACATCTGCGGGTTGTGATAATCCTAGATCTCCAATGCACCATTCTTCACATCCCCTATACCTCTCTTCAAACGGACGAGTTGGTGATAACAATATATTTCCACTATGAAGATCTCGATGTATAATATTGTTTATATGAATAACCAAGAGTCTAAAAAAGTATATATATATATTTAGTAAATTAAACACTTAATCAGCATTATAAATATTATTAAATATATAAGTACCCTTGTGAAATATCACGTAAAATACATAATTTATCATCCCATGTAATATCTCTAAATTTTTTTGTAAGTAATTATGCAAATCACCTCCTTTTGCATACAACATTATTAACATAAACTCCTTTGTCCCGGGATCTTGTGTAGCTCCATAGCATCGAATAACATTTTTAAACATTGTCCGATTATTGTTACAATAATAATTATAATAGCAAAAATTTAATATAAAGTAAAAATGTCTTATAAAAGTCATATTAAATAATTACCTCATTTAAAAAACTTTTGCTGATAGTTTGAGAATTTAAGATTCTTTTTATCGCTATCACCTCACTTTTATTGTCATAAGGATTTAATCTAGTTGCTCGATAAACTATTCCAAATCCTCCTTCCGCTATTTTTTCTAAACTTGTAATTTGAGAATATGGAATCCATTCCATTGGTGGAATACTTTCAAAATATTCCATTGGTGGAGTATAATTACCAAATATAATTGATTTGTGAATTTCATTATTATTGTTAATTATATGATGAGCAATTTTGCTACTGCTGTTAAGTTTTGTAAAATAAATAAATTCATCTATAATAGAAATTCCACTGACATACTTTGAGGCATCAATAATGATTGATACTACTCTCTTACATTTCCTACACTGAGATTTATCGGTAATTCCAAATATGATATTTGTCGTTAAGCAATATCTACATCCGGTATATATTATTAAACAATATGAGCACCACTTTTGACAATCTGTTTCAAAATTTAATTTTCTATCACAGATTATACAAGAACTAATGAAATCCCACCATGGCAAATAAAATATTGGAATTAATTTATTAATAACTGATGATTCTGTCCGTCCATGATAAATCAAGTAACATTTAGGACATGTATCTCCACCAGACAAAGCTTTTCCACATATATGACACACATTGACGTAATTTCGATTTCGAGTATTTCGAAATCTTTTATATCTAAGTAAAGTTTGTACAAAGTATAAAATTTCCGAGCAATTTAAACACCATTTTTGAATATAATGTGTGAAAAAATCTGAATTTCTGGGTTCATGATCACTACACTAATTGTTATTTGTACCTATACATATATCAGAATATATATTATTATCTGCTAAACACTTAATATACCACGTTAAGCAACTTTTACAATATTTGCAGTTATCACAAATTGACCTAGAAAATTCAAGTCCACAATAATTGCAACTGTTGTCATTTTCATTAAATGAAATAAACATAATTGGCACGGGGCTAGATTTTAAATTTGGGGTTTGGTCAAAAGTCTCATTTTTCGTTTCCATTTTGTATTAAAGTGAAAAATATCCGATATCATATCAATTTATTATTTTTTTTTTTTCGGAGAAATTATTCCATTGTGTAACCTAAATGCGTCATTTTGGATATTCCAAATCGGATGTGATCTGGGCAACCAAACGATCTTACTATGTCCTAAGGAAATTTCGTTGTTATAAATGATCGTCGTCGTTTCAGTTAACTGAAAGTTATTTCGACACCCTTTTTCGTACTTGTCACGTGACGGTGAAAACGAAAATTATTATTAAAAAGTTTTTGTATTTTTTATTATGCAAGATTACCTTTTTATTTAACAAAGATAACAAATATTTAAAAACATTATCAATATAATCCCTAGAAATATATACATGAAATGCTTTTACAAAAGTGATAAAATTAGAAAATTATCTAAATTCGTAATTCGTACCGACCAGTTTGGCTTATTTCAAATCCCATCCTTGATTGTAAATAAAAATAATAAAAATGAAATTTCCTTTGTAAATAAATTACTAAATATTTCAATATTTGGAAAATTTTTCATGCAACCAGTGTCTCATTTATACCTAGTGACATCGAGTTTGTTGCATAATCATTAAATACTTTAACCATTAATTATTAGAATAAATAAAATTAAAAAATGTAAAGAAATATCTTTCTATTTATACCTTATTTATACCTTTAAAAATTTAATAAATCGTTGCAGATAAACTTTGCGATTAATAATATTTAACTGACAATGAATTTCCGTATAATAATAATTTGGACGAAACGTATATTGGCGGGATGTCAGCAAAATTATTAAGAACCGAAATCTGGTCACGAAATTACCCAGCAGACATTCTAAAATTATCTAAAGTCTAATTTTGGAAAATAGTTTGAAATCGGACGAAACTGGTAATTACATATTTATTAGAAAGTTTTAATCATTTATTTGCTTCAACTCCATTTCTCATGGTTATCCGAATGTGACATATTTTGAGAACTGAAAAGTGCAAAGGGTGCCCGTTAAGGTTGCCGACAAAAACTGGAGGTTTCGAAATCGAAACCGTCGTCGAAATCCCGTCGAAACCCATCGAAATCAAAAGTTTTCGACTTGCCAAAATGGGATTTGGGCTTTGCTCCGCAACCTTGGATGATTCGAATTGTTCTAAAATAAAATTATTTGCTGTCCCCCAACTTTTTAATCTAATGATTCATATAAGAGCTACAAATATTGAAATCTAGTATTTTGTGCAAATTTACAAAAAAATAAGAAAAAAAATTACAAACCAGTGTAATTTCCACATCGTCAATATTATATACTAGAAAAGAATTTAAATATGGATGTTAGATTTCTAATTGATTTGAATCCGGTTCGAATTTATCTAATAATATGGCAAGGATGTATTCTTTAAAAAAAAAAATAAAAATAAACAAATGAATTTATAATAACAAACATACTGAAATTAGCACAAAACAAAAAAATAATAATGTTTTTTCTAAACTAGACGAGAGAGAGAGAGAGAAGTTCTTTATTAATTAATTAAACAATTAAATTAAATTATTTGAGGAAAATTTTTTTTTTTTTTGTATTGTCAATTAGCCCCAAAAAATTGTTTCATGGATTAATAATATTGAAATATCACTTTTAAATCTTCGAATACGCTATTAGTTTTAATATAATATTTACATGAATCATGTGTGTCTAATCAATATTTTTAATAATAACTACTTGCGCTTAGCCAGATATAGATGAATCTATAACTGTTTCTCCTGAACACCACGTAGAGGTGGCAAGCTTTGTTCAGGTTAAAAAAATATTTGAGGTGAAAAAAGAATAAAATGCATACGAATAAAATAGGGTCATAAAAATAGTTCTAAAAGATTTCACCTCAAGACATCATCAAAAATACAAAAACGGAAATTAAAAAAAACAAAAAAAAAAATAAATAAAATTCTAAACTACAAAATGTGGATGAAGTGGCCAATGGGGGATTATTTTAAATGCAAAAAGGAACAA
>CAJVPQ010000027.1:0-49681 GCA_910591825.1 Funneliformis caledonium
TAAGTCAATCTAAAATTAAACTAAATTGAATAGAATTTTAGATTAATCAGAAGTTTGTATTTAATTAAACTTTAAATAACATAGTAATTTAGATTATTTACAAATCAATCAATCAATCAAATAATAAAAAGTTAGGTAAAAAAATAATAATAATTAATTATTATTATTTTATTATGAGAAGAATTATTTATCAAAAAAAAATTTTTAAATAAATATAAATTTTATTAGAAATTAATTTTTCTTTCTTTCAATTTCAACAAAAATACTTTATTAAATTTTATTTAATGAATAAATTTAATCACAAATTTTTTTTTAGTTTAATAACTTCTGAGTTATTCTATTAATAATTTTGCATACAAATTTATCTGCAATTTTAAAAAATTAACTGTTATTAAAATTAGTTTCTGCAAAATTAATACTATAATACAAACCTTTTATATATTTGAATATTATCATCATAAATTTCCAGTATTGTAATATATTAAAAACTAGTATAAAATAACACTTTTAATTATTAAAAGTATAATTTTATAGAAAAATCAATAAATAACATCTTTTATCATTAGAAAGAATTTAAGAAAAAATATAAAAAATTTTATTATTATTATTAATTTTTTTTTTATAAACTGATAAAATTTGATTTAATTATAAATTTATAATAATATATAGCCATTTGGATGCTGATAAATTCTTACTTTTTTATGATTAATAAAATTGCAGGCAAATTTGTCTACAAAATCATTGAAGGATAAAAGTAAAATTTTAAAAATTATTTAAAAGTAAATTTTTTCAAAAAAATGTTCTAAAAGTATTTTATAAAGAAAAATTAACTTATAATATTTTTTTTTTAAAAAAATACTATTAAAATACTTAAAAAACAATTTTAGAGATATTTTTTAAAGAAAATGTATTATTTTTAAAGAAAATATTTTGGAATTGTATTCTTTAAAAATATATTCTAATATTAATAATATTAATAGTATTTTTCATTAAAAAATTAATACTAAAGTTATATTTCTTTAAAATAAATACTTTGATATCATATTTCTTCAAAGAAAATACTATTAAAATCATTTTTTTAAAGAAAAAAACTTATAGAGTTAGTTTATTTTAAAGTCAGATAAATTAGCTTATGCTATAACCTGCTTATAATACAGATTGGTTTATTAGATTATGTGCTTTTTTTAATGACGAACTAATCCTAAACGAAGTAGCTTATTTGATTTGTAAACAGTTTGATTTATATAAAACTTTAATGTCAATGCTATACTAAATTATATACATAAATAGTTATTTAAATAAAATAATTTTTAATATTTACATAAAATCAAGTAATATGATCGGTAGTAATTTGGATGCCAAGAACGAAATTCTGCCTTTGAAATGTAATTTTGTTCGCAATGTATCTAAAAACCTTTCATTACTACCTTAAGATTTGAATGATCCTTTCGATAATTGGTTTTATCCGTGAGTCCTAGTGAGAGGATTTCATTTCGCAATGAGATAATTAGATCCATTTTTTTAGAGGCGTATTCTTCATGCACATCCTTTCCTTCTCGATCCTAGTCTAGGTCTTTGGTTAATATCACAATAAATCCAAATTATACCAATATTTATTCATATGTTATATATGGTGAGGAAATAAAAAATTATCGTTATGATGTCCAAAATAATTACATATGTAACATGTGGCTATGTAGGATCCTGTTGAAACGAACCAGTTATGATCAATTGATAATCTTACACCTTCCGATGTAAAATATGGTGGTTGTAATTGTGTTGTTGGCGGTGGTGATGGTAATGATGGTGATAGTAGTGATGGTAGTATCAAATTTTTAATCTATATCGGTATATCGAATATCGGTATATTGAGGTCAGACTTTAGTGTTTGCTACCTTCTACCACACAAATCTCGTAAGAATTTGAATTTGTGGTGTATGCAATTCCATCGGCTCGATCAGCATTTCCGCTTTGACGTGTAATCAACTTTCTGTAAGAAGATGCTTCAATAGCTCTATTGCCACTAAAAGATTAAATAAATCCCTATAAGCAATTAAATCACTCCAGTTGTCCAGTTTTGAGCCTCAACTTTTTTTCAAGATAACAGTCAAAACTCGTGAACCAAATATTATTTTGCTATGCATGTCGACTGACAAATTATTCAACAGCGAACCTTTGGCGCTACTCGAAATAATGATGCCTTCATAAATTTCTTCCCAGGGTGAGATTATGTTTTCATTCTTCAAGATTACTTAGTCAAAGCCTATGCATCAAATAATAATGTAAAAGATGACTTTAAAGAGTTGTTTTTGAAAGTTTGAAAAAAAGACACGACGTTTACATATTTTTATATATTTATACGACATAACTATTTGCCATCTGTTTCGATTGACAAATTATTTAAGAGCAAGCCTTGGGCGTTACTTGATATAATGATGTCTTCATGATTTTTGCCCAGGTGGAATTATGCTTTCATTCTTCACGATAGCAGTCAAAAACTGTGCATCAAATAATAACTTGCCATCTATGTCGATTGACAAATTATTTAAGAGGCATCACTCGATATAATGATGTTGCTGGATTTATAAGAAAATATCGTTATATCCATATTTATGGTGGGAAATAAAATATTATCGTCATATCGAATATTGGCAGACTTTAGTGTTCCAACTTTCCAGTTTTGAGCCTCGACCTTTTTTTAAAGTATTCGTTTACATTCACGTCTTCGTCAGTATCTTTGCGGACTCAGAAGCAACGCATAGCTCCTTAAAAAAATCACTATGTTTCTTTCAGATGAGAATGATTTTATGCTAGAGATCTTTTTCTGGTAATATAGTATATTTTCGTAGTAAGGCATTTACTTTTGGACAACTTATAGGAAATTTAGGACGTGTATTATTTTTTTGGTCTGGAAAAAAAATGTTTTCGTTTCGCGTGTTTTATAAGGATAGCCAACAGTTTTGAGTTATGCAATTGCATGTGATAAATTGACCAGCATTATGCTGTAGGTCACTGATTTTTACGTCATGAAATCTGAGACAGTAGTGACGAATAACAAATTCTTATACCACATGAGTGAGATGGAAAATTTGTAGGCACTGCGCCAGACTTTGAATCAAAATCGACATAACTTCTCACGTTCTTTGGGTCGGTCGTTTGATTAATATATTGATAATGAAATCATTGTTTTTTTTTTTTGTTTTGGTTTTTACTCGCACAAGCTCTAAGAATCGATTTGTGGAATAAACATTTGGGGAAACTTAGTTATCTCATTTTATCCAAATAAATGCATCGCGTTTTAACTATCACCGTTTTAAAGTAAATCCGATGAAATTAACGTTTTATGACAAACTGATCAACGAAAGAATTTTCTTCATTTCGGAAATTCATCATGTAAATGAATGCTATATCGCAAAAAAAAAGGGAAAAGCATGAAATCATAACTTATACGTAATACTGAATTCGTTAACGCCAAGCAGCTGGTTTTTAATTTAGACGTGATTACCAAACGGTTTTTATGGAACAAAATGATTTCAAAGTTACTGTACCTGTATTTCTAAATAAATGGGAGATTTATTGAAGATTTGCTAGCTTTTGCAGAAACATCAATAACAATTCGCACCTACTGGATTTTCCAAATATTTATTTAGTTTTGCAATGATCTTTGTCGCTCGATAGCATTCTCTCCGTAGCATGTCTTAATTTTGGATTTTTCATCATTCTCAGCCAGGAGCTTAACATTCCTCTTTGTCTCAACAAATTGGTAATAACTTTTATATAATCCGCTAATTTATTTAAATTTTTAACAATACACTGCGTGACTTTAGATCACGTACTCATACAAATTTGCCAAAAATATTGATTCATATATATATAAAGCTCGGAATGTGAGTAAATTTTATTCATTATATTGGGTACTTATACAATAATAATCGCGGAATTGCATGAGGTAAAACTGTATCAAGATGCCAAGAATCGAATACTTTATTGATGGATATGATCGCATCATGAGAATCTAGGTCGTTATTTGGGAGAAAGTTCAAAAAATAACTACACATCACTACATATTAGGCCTTGACTATCCCTTAAGTCATCCCTTAAGTTGAACAAATTGGTATTCATATCACTTCTTATTAAATACATAATTTACAAAATAAAAATAATAAACATACTAACCATTTGATAGGCATCCGAGTCACCCTAGGTTTATCCGCCAAAATGTTTCGATAAAGTTTATCGAATATAACTTTATCCGGCGGATTCTCTCTCAATTCTTCTTCGATGTACTCATTATTAACATAATACCCTACACGAACGAATTCTTGATCTCTGTAAGAACACGTAATAATGATTACAGTGACATCCAAGAGATCGCTAGGGGGTATACGATCAGGGTTAGGTGCCGGCGCCTGTAAATTCATTATTAAGTTTCCTTGACAATTAAAACCCTTTGTTAAAGTAAAATATATTGTGTTCAATACCTGAAATATGAATTGATTCACACCAGGAGGTACAGGTCCAACCATAATGCTGTCAAGAACCTGATCATATTCTTTACTTTCCGAGGATCCTACGTAAATTATTTTCCATTCCAAATCTAATAGGAGAAAAAAGAAAAAAAAAAAAAAACAAGTTAATATCAAGTACTTTTTTTAAAAGTAATATACAAACTATTTAACGTATTTAAAATTATCAATAATATTCTTATATGTGTGAAACGCGTATAAATGACGCTTCCCTAACGTCAATTCGTGAGCAAAAGCTTAAACATGCTCTTCAAACAAAAAAAATGTAAGTTTTATCAGACTATAAAAGAGATCGTTGCTGAATTTCTACACTATTACTTTTAATTAACTAAAATCAAACAACTTTATGTAAATGAAAGCACATACCGTCTACAAGTTCGGAAATACACTCAAAGGTAATTTCAAACTGGTAGTCCGCTGTGAACAAAGTAGGGTTATTGATAACTTTAATGTTTATAATGTTGACAACGCTCATTTTTACTTAAAATAGTTAATTGGTACGAATTCTTTCTAATAAACTATAGGAGAAACGCGAATGAGAAATAAACAAGACATATTTCTTTTAAGTGGTGCACGTGATTAAATTCGTGACAATATTTATGCAACTTTTTTTCTGTACTAGGGTAATTTTTTATTGTGTAATAAAAATAATCGGATCTTTTTTTAGAATGTTGAACGAACCATCCAGAATATCGTAGCAGATCATGGCAAATTTAAGTTCCGATTTGTTTTGAAATATTCAAACTTCAACTTGTGCTTTATAAATTTTTCTTTCAATTTGGGTACAAACGCGAGATGTTTTTTTTAATTATTTTAAATTATCTTTAGCCCTGAGATCACATGCTATTGGAACGCGTTTATCATGTGATAAATAATCTGGATTTGTATTGACTTTCATTATTTTTTGGTTGTTATTAATCTCTTGTTTATAATTTTGTATGGCTTTGATGAAGTATTCAATTTCTCAAATTTATAGCAACTGAGAATCCAAGACGCTGGTTTGCCCGTTCATGTACCAGCATTTAATTGACGATGCAAATGAATTCGTGGTAAGCAATTCACTCTGTAACCATAATGATGTACTTTAATGTTTCGATTCCTTAATTTTCTTCATTTAAGTTCATTATCTTATCGAAACCAATCAATTTGCTTCAAGTATTTCTAGATTTTGTTTATTGTTCAACAAGAAAGGTTGACTTCTGGATGAGTATTCGAGTCCAAACATTTCTTTTTCTCGTAAATCCTCTAATTATTCTAACTTGGGGTATTTTCACTTAATTTATCGGAAGGGTGGTCTAACATACGGAAAGTTATTAGATAATTTCATGATCTTTAAATTTGATATTTTATTAAATTAGATTATCAGATGACCTATAATTAATAAAAAAAAAATTATGATAAACCAAGTTGATCCTTAATCATTTTTTCCAATTTTCTCGGATCGGCTCCAATAACGTCAGCATCTTTGATAGTTTTGCCATCTTTGAAAAAGCGAAAAGTTGGCAACGATTTAATTTCTTGTTCATGCATTAATTTCTATTATTGAAATATAAATAAACATTTTTTAAATTAATTTTTTTAAAAAATTAAAATTTCAAAAACCAATAAAAAAAAGAGATTTGTATACTTCATGTTCATCTGTATTGACTTTTAGAAAGATAACTTCTGGGTAAGTCTTTGAGAGTTCATCAAATTTGGGGGTAATCATTCTACATGGACCGCACCAATCTGCCCAAAAATCAACGATAACCTTTGTACATTTCATTAAAAAAGACCAAATTTATTAAAGTTATCGTAATAGAATGAATTAAATTTAAAATTTTATTCATTTAACATACTAATTTTCCATTACTGATGAATTTATCGAACTGTTCTTGACTGTCGACTATGATAGGCATATTTGAACGTTTTGTTCAAATGGGAAAGAAAAATTTTTTGAAAGAAAAAAATTCGAATACATACTACAAATATTTATGTCACATTAAATGTAAAAATGTAATTTTTTGTAATAATCACCTGATCAATTGCCGTTTAGAGAAATTTTTACCGGCGCTAAAGCAAGATATTTTATTTGGCTAGTCCACTTTTGAAACCTTAATTCAATTTTTTTTTTTTTTTTTTTTTGATCCAAAGGTTCCAAGTTTTCGAATATATGTAGTCAATTATTATAATGAATTCCTCTCGGATTTTATCCTATACAACTAGGGAACTATTATCATCGCGAGTATCTTACTCTATTATCTACTCTTCACGCAATGCTTATAAAATTCCACCTACTTTTCAGCGAACTCTCACAACTACTTCAATTAAAGCCCCGACACCTACTTATAAATTAAGGAATTTCCTTATTGGAACAACTAGTGTCTTTGCCTCGATTTTCTTTATAGAATATTATTTTGATTCTAGAGCAGCAATTCACAGATATCTTTTTACGCCCTTGTTGAGAAATGTAACTGCTCCAGAATCAAGTCATAAATTTGCCATATGGATTTCCAAATGGGGCTTAAATGCTAAAGATAGATTACCTGACGATGAAAGGCTTTCTGTTGAGGTAAACCAGAATTTTATACATTTTCATACCGTTTTTTCATTATTAACTTTATGATTTGTGTAAAAGCATAATCGCGAGTTTTTTTAATTCGATAATTATTTTGGTTAGTATTTTAAAATCTTTATTTGTGAAAATTTCATTAAATTTTTTGATTAGGTATGGGGTAAAAAGATATCTAATCCGATATGTTTAGCAGCAGGATTTGATAAACATGGGGAAGCCATTGATGGTTTGTTTGACCTTGGATTTGGATATGTTGAAATAGGAAGTGTAACTCCCGAACCTCAGGTATCATTCGTTTCATAAATCATTTCTCATCTATTTCTAAAAAAAAAAAAATTAATTTGTCTCCGATAACTTGTCAATAATGTTCAAAGCCTGGAAATCCAAAACCACGAATTTTCCGTCTTCTCGAAGACAAGGCCGTGATAAATCGTTATGGTTTCAATTCTGATGGTCACAACCAGGTGGAATTAAGACTACGTGATCGCGTAAGACGTTACCTTTATCATTCAGCGAAACTTCATCCTAGGACGACTGCGGCATTGCTTGCCTCATCACCAGATGGTGTGTCATTGTCTGATGCGTTGGGAACAAATAGAAGTTTAAAAGAGGGAAAATTGCTGGGAATTAATTTAGGAAAAAACAAATGGAAGGACGCTGAAGATATTCAGGATTATGTTAAAGGAGTAAAGACCCTTGGAAGTTATGCCGATGTACTGGTGATAAATGTCAGTAGTCCCAATACCCCTGGATTAAGAGGATTACAAAGGAAAGGGATCTTTGAGAAATTGTTAAAAGAGGCAAGTACGGCAGAAAACTCATGAACTCGTCATTTCTGTTTTTGCTTTACTGAACTTTCTTTTTAGGTCACGGATGCACGTAATTCGTTACATGAACCGCGTCCGGCTATATTGGTTAAAATTGCACCTGATCTTTCCGATGAAGAATTAGAAGACATTGCAGATGCAGCTTTGAATATTGGCGTGGATGGCGTTATTGTGTCCAATACGACCATATCAAGACCAGACATATTACAAAGTGGTTTGTATAAAAAAAAAAAAAAATTTTTTTAAATCCTTTTTGATTTGAAATTACATTCTCTTTTTTTTTTTTTTTTTAAAAAAAAAAAAAGATCCTTCTTTAATATCTGAAACCGGAGGCTTATCGGGACCACCAGTTAAACCATTATCGTTAAAAGCATTACGTAAAATATACCAACATACAAATGGAAAACTTTTATTGATTGGTTGTGGGGGAATTTCAAATGCTCAAGATGCAATTGAATATGCAAGAGCAGGTGCAACTTTAGTACAATTATACACCAGTTTTGTGTATGATGGTGTTGGTAAAGCAAGAGAACTTAAAGATGGTATCCTTGGGGAATTAAAAGATAAAAGATGGTCTGATATTATTGGTGAGCAATAGTAAATTTTAATAAATTAAACAATTCCGGCCAGAATTATATTTATATAAAGAAATTTAATCTTTCCATTATAAGGATAGTAAATAAATTTAGAACAATGTGATTTTAATAAGTGAATTCTTTAAAATTCGATGGCTTAAAACTACTTTAGTAAATTCATTACGACACTTTGCTTATTTTTAGATTTTTTTTTTTTTTTTTATCTACCTCACTTCATAAATTCGAAACACTTTAAATGCAGGTTCAACAGTTCTTTATTCTAATCTTGCGGCAAGTTGCATACTTCACTTTAGCGCCGAATTATGCAAAAGCCTAGATGAAAAATTAGGAAATCGATAACACCATTTCTTATTCGGTATCACCATCGGGAATTCCGAATATACAATTTACCGCATTCGATCAAACTGACTGTTGATCGTAAAATTAAAAATATTGCTCATTGTATTTCCAAATTTCATTGTTATTTTGGTGTAATTTTGTGCAACCTCTTCAAAACAATGGTGCAACATTAAAGGTTGTATTAGTTGTCATTCAGAAAACAATGCCACAATGAGGAAGAAAGGTTCCCTTTTCGCGTATTCCAAACCAAAAAGAGCAATTTTATCGAATTTTGTTGAAAAATCCCCAAATTAAGAGAACAAAGATGATAATTTTATTAGCATTAGGGTTTGTGAATTACTCGATTTTTAATATTTAACGAACCATGTCATTATTATCATTATCAATTTTTTTTTTTTTTTTTTTTTTTTTTTTTTTTTACCAATTAAACAAAAACTCTTCGGCCATTCTTCACTCATTTGGTAAAATTTACCACAGCAATTATGCTTCATTTAGAAGGTTTCTAAGTACCTACAATGGTCCCGCACCAGTTAGAACTATTCCCCGCGCGCCATTTACGCGGATAGATTAAAATTATCCAATGCATATTATTTTTAACAATATGTTATTGGCTAATGATCACATAACGAGCTTTTTTAGGGTTCTTTCATTAAGGGAAAAAAAAACGCTCGGTGACGTCTCATCAATATCTTATTGCACCGCATATCATTAGATTCATTTTTTTTTTTTTTTTATTTCGGTCAACCTACAAGCGGAAAGGAAAAATAGAAAAAAAAAAAAAAAAAAACCTTCTACAAGATATGTCATTGAACTCTCCTTCCGCCAACTCCCGTCGAGGTACCGCTTCACAAAGGCTCAATCCTCCCTCATCTTCAACAAGGTCAAATCCATTCACACAACCACCTCGACAAGCTCGGAGGAAAAGTACACCTAAAAAGCAAACTCCGTTGGAATCTCCGACGAACGGTAACAACAACTCTTCCGCCTTTCTCTTGAAATGAGCTATGATGTCTGAACTGTACCTTCTAAAGTATTATATAAATATATATGTATAATTTTTTTTTTTGTATGTTAAAGACACCTCCGGTGCTGTCGTCGCCGGCTCATGTCGTTATGACAGTTCTCTCGGTCTACTTACCAAAAAGTTTGTGAATCTACTTATGGGAGCAAAGGATGGTGACTTGGACCTAAACACAGCAGCAACCGCCTTAGAAGTTCAAAAGCGAAGAATTTACGATATTACAAACGTGTTGGAAGGAATTGGTTTAATTGAAAAAAATTCAAAGAATCATGTTCGTTGGAAGTAAGTGTGTGTGTTATATTTGTTTTTTAGTTGAGCAAAGCTCTTGTAATTTTATGGTTTTGCTTTGTACAACAGAAATGCGCATTCTCCTTGCCCATTGGTGATATAATCGCGTAAATAATTTTCACAATCATCACCAATGATAATTCTTACAGGGGTACACAACAGCAACAACCAGCTATACGCCAAGACTATAAACGGAGAATTGAAGAACTCAGGGCTGCAAATGAAAATTTGGAATCCGAACGTCAAGAATTAGAAAGGGCTGAACAAGAGGTTGACATCAGTATTAAAAATATATATGAATCCGAAGAAAGTTCAAGGTCAGTCGTGTGTAAAATTTCATCCAAAATCTCCCGTTTACCCACCCACTCAATGCGTACATTTTTTAACCATTAATAGGTTGGCGTTCGTTTATCAATCAGAAATTGAGAACCTTAATTCATATCGGGGTGGTATCCTAATCGCCGTAAAGTCCGTGTCAGGGATGACACCAAACATTCCTGAACCCATTGAGGTAAAATTTATTATTCAAACTTTTTCTTTACGAATTAAGCTTGTGTTTTTCAATTCTTTCTCTTGTACTTTAATGAATTTACAGACTCAAATTTCTTTGAGTTAATAGGACGGACAACCAAATCAACCTCGTTATCAGGTTCAAATACAACATCAAAATAATCAACCCGTTCAGATATGCAGGTTATCCGACAACCCTTTAAATCATCATTTCCCCATGACAGATAATCACTTTCAGTTTGGAAATATTCCCGCTCGTGTTTTCCCACAGCCAAGTCCACCCTTAAACGTTCATGATGGGGGTCATTTACGTTTTATAGCTCTTCCTCCACCGTTTCCGTCGACGCCAACTCCTCCCGATGAGGATTATGAAATTCTTGATAGTAGTATCGATGATAATGATGACAGGCATCATCATCATCATCTACATTATCATCATCATTCACACTTTCATAATAATCGTCGTCAGATGTTCCTTCAAGATGACATTCGAAGTAATCGTCATCATGAAATTGGGAGCAGTGATGATATGAATGAAGATTTTGATCCACTCGGTACACCTGTTAACGCGAGAGACATATTTGATGTGATGAGACACAGTGGTCGTGAAGGATTCGTTGATATTTTTGGACGAGAACCAAATCAGAGAAGTAGAGAAGGTGGCCATAGACCTTGATAAAAAGATTTTAGAATTCCTGGTTAAGAGATATATATCGAATGGTGTCAGGAACCAGACATAGACTCACAATAAATACAGTATCAATACATACTACTTACTACATTTTAGGGCTCTGACATACATTACCTAATATCATTTTTAATATAGATAATATCATTTGATATTAAACCTAAGATTATCTAAATTACATTAGCGTCCTTATAGACAAAAACATATAAAGCATCAAACGAAAGATGATGGTACCTACTTTCAACAAATATATATATTGATTGCAAAATAGAAACTAAAAAAAAAAAAAAAAATCATTAAATTTCTAGTTAGTTAGTAAACTATTTTGCTTTTGAGGGCGCACATTTTTTTTTTTTTTTTTTTTTTTAAAAAAAAAAACTCCTCTTTGTAAATTTATAACAACACAAAAATTAGACGGACATTGGGTTTTTATCCTTTTTTTTTTTTCTTTTTTCATCCTTTTTGATACGTTTTTCTTCCCCCTTTTTTTTTCGGAGGATTTATAACAAAATGAACAATTGTAAATTTGTTTTTTTCCCCGATCACCTCGATTCTTTTTTCTTTCCTTGTCAAATGATGGATTTCATGATATATTTTTTTTATGCGCATCGATTAATTTAAAAAATTAGATTAAATAAAAAAGGTAAAAAGGTGATCGGGTAATGATATATTTTTCTTTTTTTTTATGCGAATAGATAAATGTAAAATTTTTTTTTTTTAAGATAAAATAAATCCATTAAGATTAAAATAAAAAAATTAAATCAATTCAAGTTGCGATCTTAAATTTTTTTTAATTTTTTTTGTTATGAAAAGTCTCATGCAAAATAAAAAATTAGAAAAAGATCGTAAATATCATATGGTAGATTTTTTAAAATAACAAGTTGCTCCAGCTCGGGATCGAACCGAGGGCCTCGTGCGTGTGAAGCACGCGTGATAACCACTACACCACTGGAGCTTCTTAGTAGAATAATATCATTATCATGGACATAATCCTTTTTATTCTTGTATTTCAGCCCTTTGACTAAGAAATATATATCACAGTACTTGAGTTGAATAATATCGATATAAAAAAAAGTGGAATTGTAAGATGCGGTAAAATAATTTTGATTTAACAAAAAAAGGTAATGAAATCATGGCTTTTTTTTATATGTAAATCCTCACTAGGGTACTAGGTTAATAATATATGCACCAACCCTTGGAAAAATAGTAAACATACCCAGTCAATGAATAAATTTTATTTACAACCTGTAACGTTACGTATGTATATATGTTTATTCATATGAATATAGATAGGTTTCAGATTTTGTGCTATAATAAAATTTATATTGATTGTATAATAAAATCGATCATTGTTATTTATTTTCTTACCTAAACTGAACTAATTGTCGTCACACAAAAATAAAATCTATAACGATTAAATCTTCGGAATTCAGGGTTTATTTTTTTTTTTTAAAATTATGTAAATCATTATGTTAATTTATATGAACATGTCAATTATATTACAAATCCTGAGAAACATTAAAAAAAAAAAAAAAAATAATTTACTTCACCGGATACTTTTCCGAGGGTACCACCCCAGGTAAGACATGGAATTCCCTGACCCCTAAAAATATTGGATGTCGGCTCACCCTTGTCAAAAGGCACCATCTTAATAGGAAAAAAAATAGATAAACCTCATAAGTTCGTGATGTGCGTTTAAGGGTTGACGAATCTCGTTATCACCGCTCTCTCGTTCGAATCGCCGCCTCACGCCAAAGGTGAATCATTTTTTAAAAAAAATACGGACGCATATCATAACATAACAACCGGTGTGTGTATGCGTGTGTATATACTTTCTTTCTTTTGTTTTTTTGTTTTTTGTTTTTTAAAAAAAAGAGAAGATCTTTGATACGACGGGGGTTGAATGATTAATTTGCTTATTTAATTCGGGATCAAGTTTTACAAATTTTTTTTTTTTTTTTTTTTGATACACGGTAGATTCGATAAATATGACCCTATAACATCTCACTCTCGCGTATTATTAGTAGTAATAAATATGCAGGGTAATTATTATTGTTTTTGTCGCGCCAAGGTACCAAACATATTTCAAGAATTTACCTCATTTACCCGAAGATCAAAAAAAAAAAGGTCAATCGCCAGAAAAATATCCGATGATCAAGAAATGTGATATCAAGGGGTAATTAATTAATCAATCTACTACATATATACACATCCGAATATACAAAATTAATTGGTTTTATTGGATTGGATAAAAAAAAAAAAAAACTATTTTTTTTAAAGTAAAAAACAAACACACAAGAAAAATTATGTTTCATGCAAAACATTGTAACCATCATGTTCCCGCCAAAAAAAAAAAAATTCAATTTGCCATGCCGTGAGTTAATTGCTTAAAAAATTTCATTCGTAAGGGGGATCGCGTTAGGGTGGAAAATCCAAGAGTTCAATAAACAATGAGACAGACACATGAACCCTTATTATTTTTACGAAACAGGATGATACCATTTGATGAGAAATTTGATAACTACAACAACAACAATAATAAAAATAAATAATAATAGGTAAAATGTGCGCACAGGATACTGATCAAGAAGGTGTGGCTTTTTTTTTTAAAAAAAAAAATTTGTTAAATGGTAAATACACAAATAAATAAGCGATAAGAGGATTCCTTTTTTGAAAATTGGAAATAAACATAAGATAAGGGATAAGGTGTATCATATCTCGCGTTTTTTCTTCGGGGCAAAAAAATTTTTTTTTTTCCTAAACAATGAAGCCATCAGGAAGCATTTGTATAATTAACGGAACTTTGTTCATTCAAAACTGTCATTTTAATTGATTAATTCGATAATAAGAAGGTTCAGGGATATGAGTAAAATAAAAAAGGTGTGAAACGAAAGAGTACATTGGACAGATGATGCATATATAATAATAATAACAAATATTTTCTTTTTTTTAAACGTAAATTGGGAAAAATGTGATACGCAATGTTTAACGACGTTTGAAAATGTAAAAAAAAAAAAGTAAAAGGTCTCAAATTACTTTTTTTAATAGTCCAAAAGAAGTACAAATTAAATTCGGGGGGGAATCAACCTATGCAAGTTTGAACTTTTTGTCCTAGTGGATCAACATCCAATAGTAACGCAGATGCAAAATGGAAAATTAACTGTTGAAATAGCTCCGGTCCGCATTACCATGTAAGGAACTAGAGATTACTAATTTGATTGACGAAAATTTCAAAAGTAGCGAGTTAATAGAGATCGACCTTTATTTACATGTGGTAAATGGGAAAGACAACGTAGCTTATTCAAAGATGATTTTCCGACGCAAGAACCAATAAAAAACAAAAACTGAAATTAAGTACTTTTGACATACTGCATTAAGTCTATTTAACGTCGTTAACTTCCTTCTTTTTTTCCCAAACACGACCAAGATAACACAGCAAAATTAACGTTAATTTCTTTTAAAGTCATACCATCACAACGCGTTATTATGATCCCTAATCCTTCTCACCCCCCTCGATAGCTAAATCCGAGAGCGCCCGGCTCCAATGTATATCCAAATGAGAAGAACGGACGGTCATAGGTTCTAACGATTATTAAATGGTCATTATGAGATCCGCATTTGACAATATAAATAGATATGAAAAATCTCTGATAATTTCCGAAATATATACTTACGTGAGTTCCGCTATCATGTTGAGCAACAAGATACAAAAAAAAATTTTAATTTGTTTCTGTTATTATTATTATTATTATAATAAATAAATGGATTAGGGTGTGATTCATGGATTTAGGGTCAATTTGTGCTCAAGGTATTACGGGCGCACAACAACTTTTTTATCCTACCTATGATGAAATCTCTAATGGCGTGATATGAACCATGTATGATAAGTGACTTGTGATAAAAATATCGCGGAACATTTAAAAACATGTAGCGAAACGTTAAAGATCACAAAGGTCAACAAATACGAGACCTTACAACATGCAGAAAATCTTATTTGGAATAGCACTTTATGCAAACACGACAATAATTTATCGCATCTTGTTGAATTCTTTGATCATATGGATTACCTTGTGTTGTGATAAAGAAATAAAAAAAAAAAAAAGTTCGTTCATTTTTAATGGATACTTGTTCATTTCATTATTATTAATATATTAACAACAATCAAATACTTTTATTATTTAGAAAAAAAAATTTCATTCGTGTAGAATGGAACACCAGTGTCGTCTTTTTCCGTAATTATTATCATATTTGGAATGAATCAGAAATCTTAATGGGATGAATTAGGGGGTTGATCGTATAATTTTCTTGTTTAAAAATCAACCTTTATTTACAATACAAGAATGAATTAATAAATTTTGTGTAATTTTTGATTTCAAAAGAAAGGAACAGAAGTATATACTTCCTTTATAGACCTTATACAAAGGCGAAAAACTGGTTGTTTTCATTTTGGATTACCTAATCGGTCGGTTAAAATGGATCATTTGATGTTTTTCGACTTTATAAAGAGGAGAGCAAGGGTGTTTGTTTTTACTCTGCATAAGGGATGTACCGTATAAAGAAAGAATTAAAGACGAATAAGATATTTTTTTTTTTTTCTTGTTCTTTCTTTCTTTTACGCAGAAGATATATGTGTGGGGTTCGACTTTATATTATTGTTTATCGGATTATCATAGTATCCTGATTTGGTGTGTTGAATTTTTTTAAGAAATACGGCTTATAATTTTTTTTGTGCTAATGAACCTAAAAAAAAAAAGGAAGAATAAAGAAACATGTGCACTGTTTAAAATTGGTGATTTCAGGAAACCAAGATTTTTTTCTTTTTTTCTTTTTTCCTAAAACAATGCAAAAAAAAAAAAAAAAAAATTCCCCCTATATTTTTAATAAAAATAAATAGTCGATCTTTTCTTGCAAAAATTTTCAGATGATGTTACTTTATTTAAGGGATGAGATTTAATTAGTCAAAAATACAAAAATTCAGGTTATAATTTCCGAGGATTTAAGAATATTTTTTTTTAAAAAAAAAAAAAAAAAGGCGGGAAAAAATTTAGGGATATACATACATGATTAATTTAGCCGACTATTTTGTATGATCAACACAGAAACGCTGCATTTCATAAAAACTAATTTTGATGTGATTATAAATGTGATATGATGATAACCTATCATGTTTGCTTTATTATATAACATTTACAGATTTATTTGTTTAGGGTTTATTTATCTTTCGTCGCAAGCCTTTTTAAGGTATTACGAAATCTGAAAGTTAAAACCTTTTTTTTTTTTTTTTTTCTCCCTTATTGTAAAAATCTCATCAATATGGACCACCAAAAACGTACCAAACGTACCTTGCTTATTAACAATAGTAATTTTTGAGGATTCTTTTTTTAATTTTTTTAATATTGTGTGCCAATTATTTGTTTTTTTTATAACGAAAATGTCAAAAGAATAAAGGGAAAACGTGTCCTTCAAAGGGAGAATAACGGTTGGTACTGAATTTTTGAACTTTAGGTCTTTTATCATGTAGCACAACATCTTTTGGATTCTTTTTTTTTTATTTTTTATTTTTATCTTTAATTTTATTTTTAATTCCTAATCGTTTTATCACAAATAAAAAATATAAACAACATCACACCTTAATTTCTTATGTTACGACAGAAAAAAAAAAAATTTTTTTTTCATGCAAGACGCCTATGTATGCTATCTATGTATGATATCTATCTGATGTAAATACTCTCAGATTCGCCGACGAAAAAAAAAGAAATATACTGAGATGAGAAGGTAAAAAAAAAAAAAAATTGTCTCAGGTTAAACGGATTTAACGGGATTACAATTACAGGATTTGACATTATTGATTAATAATGGATAGTGGTTTTCAAGATGATTATGTCATGATCCTTTGCATCTTTCAACCGATCGAATAATGGTTTGTTCTTATGCAAAAATCGATTCATGTGATTTCTCGTATGGAGATGTTAATTTATTTTATTATATAATGATAAACTTGATGCACATTAATACTTATCGTGCACTCATGCAATTTAATGACTTGCTTTAATTTTTTGGTGATGTTGAAGCGGATAGAATTTAAAAAACAAAACATGAATGAACCCAAAAAAGGCATAACTATCAGCAAAGGAAGCAGCAAAGAACAGATAGCGGGTCGCAACAGGAATTGTTTGGAAGCACCACTCACATACATCATGGTATGGATCTTGATTATTAGCCTAAGGTCATTCACCTTAAAGTTCATCCAAAATCAAATTTATTCACGTTGTTGAACAGAAATATTTGTTGCCTTAATTATTGAACTCAAATAAGTTTTTCTTACTACGATTTTGGTGAAACCTTAACCGTGAAGAAATAAGAATTCAAATTTCAAATTGGGACCTAAAATAAGACATAATCGAAGGTCCGATACATGCTTATTTAGTTAAGGTTTTCCCGCCAATGGAGTCGGTGGTTGCAATCGAAGCCTTCTTTTGGAACTTTGAAACCAGCAATTTAGAAATGTGTGTCATTTTTTTTTATTATTATTATTTTTATTTATTTATTTATTTATTTTTATATTTTTTGATTTGAATCGATTTATTTCATCTATTAGAAAAATTTATGGACAATAATAGGTCAAAAAAAAAAAAATTATGAAAATTATGAAAATAATGAAAATTCAAATATAATAAATTAATCTAGAAAGATATTTTCCCTCACTTTTTTTTTTTTATTTTTATTATTTATTTTTTTTTTTTTTTATTATTATATTATCAATATCATTATCTTCCAAATTAAATAAAAAAATAAATAAATAAAATTTGTTAATGTACAAAAAAAAAAAAAAATAAAAAAAATAAAAAACAAAATATAAACAAAAAAAAAAAATATGTATAGAATAAAAAAAAGAGAAAGAGAAAAAAAAAAATTTTTTTTTTTTTCTTTATTAAAATATATATATATTATAGTGAAAAATTAAGATTCGTATCAAAATTATCAAATAAGGCACAATCATCATTATTTGTATCTGTAAATAAATTACAATTGGTTTCATCTGGAACAATATTTGGAATATTCGTGATATTTTGTATGGGATCAATAAATTGAGAATTATCATATGTAATCCAAGGCATATAATCTGTCGAAGTTGGTGAAGTTACAACATGTGATGATGAAGATGATGTCGGAGATTGAGAAGGTACAACGTAATCAGCCGCGTATGTCCAATCTGGCACATGCGCAGAATTTGGCGGAAAGAAGGTGTTCTCGTCCAGGGCGCAAGAAGAAGTGGTTGGGTAGGGGGACGTAACAAGATCATCAGCGATCGTTGCCGTAATGGGATGTGGTGAAATTGGCATTAGCCCATAATTGACAAGTTGATCTACGGTCTGCTTATAAACGTTGCTGAATATTATCGAAAACGCTGCTTGCTCTGGAGATAATATTCCCAGAGATGTCATAACATCATGATTATTATTATTATTATTATTTACACAATGAGCCGTGCATTGACATCTTTGTTGTGAAGGAGAGAAATTTAAATGTTCATTAAAAAATGGTTTGTCTGTGGTGGGTTCAATCCAAAGTGAAGCCGGAGCTCGTGAACGTTGCATGTTAACAGCATTTGGCGAAGTAGGGGTGTGCGGTGGAGGAGTGTGCGGTGGAGAGTGATTACTAACAGAAATGTTATCGGCGGAATTTTCTTCTTCCTGCGAAGAGGATGAAGAACTTTGCATATCGAACGCTGTAAAAGCTGATTCCATTGCGGCTTGTTTTCGATGTTGCATAGGAACTTCATCATTCATTATCTCATTTACATTATTCTTATGATTATTATTTAAATCCTTTATCATCTCTTTGGAACTGCTTTGTGACCTCGTTTTATTTTTACTATCCTTTTTTTTTGGTTTATATTTATAAAAGGGATATTTCTTTTTATGTTCCACAAGGGCCAAATCCGCCTCCCTTTGATATCTTAATTTGATCGCTTCGGGTTCTTCCTTCCACATCTCCGCCACAGTTTTTGATGGATGACGCTCGTTCGATTCAATTTTTCCAATGGATTTAAATTTCGCCAATTCCTTGGATTTATTCCTATGGTATATAATGAACGCGTTAGGTGGTCTTGGTACTTTTATGTCATAAGGTTTTGATGAATTGCAATTTGTCATTCGTCGTTTCTAATTATTTCAAAAATAAAATAAAAGAAAAATTATTTATAAATAAAAAGAGTTTGAAATTTTTTTTTTTTTCTTTATTTAAAATATAATGAAAATCACCTGGTGGTATCCTTCAGGAACCCATGAAATTTGCCCTTTGTCTTGATCGACTTGTAATAGTCGATTGTGAACATTGATTGGAGGAGGGGTGTCGTTTGATATTAAGTGGTTGTTGTTGTTGTTGGTCTTACGAATATTGAGCTGATATTTTAGTGTAAAAGGAACCTTTTGTTTTGTTTCCGATTTACTGGGTTTTGCCGTTGTGGATGATTTTGATTTGTTTACAGTGGTAATGGTGGTGGTGGTGGTGGTGATATTGGAAGCGGGCTCTGTTGGTGTAGAATTATTATTTTCATCGTCTTGATTCATTTCCCAAGAACACGAATCAATTTCCATTATGCTTTTTTTTTTTTGAATGTAAAGGAAATCGCGAATAAGATGAAATCACAGGGGGGAAGCTCAGATAAGATAAAATTTGACTGACGAGAGAGAAGGAAAAAAAAAAAAAAGAGATTCGTGTAGGATAAAAAAGAAATGTAATAATGTGTGTTTCTCTTTCAAAAAGAAATTAGCAAGTCAAAAGAAAAAAGAAAAAAGGAAAAAAAAAATTATGAAACAAATTGTTGAGATTTAATAGCGGAAATGATCGTATGCATTCATCGAAACAACCTTGATAATGTATCTAATTCTGGGTTGATTGTTTTAAAAAAAAAACAAAAAAAAGAGAATAAAATGGAGAAGTGTGAAATTAGGGGTTATCTTCCTTCTTCTTTTCCTTTTTGCCGTTATTGGTCTTTTTAAGGAGTAAAAAGACGTGAAAGAAAAAAAAAATTTTTTTTTCTCGTTTTTATCTTTTTTTTTTTTTTTTAAAGAGGGGAAAAAAAAAAAAAAAATTAAAAGAATGCAACCTTAGTTTTATAATTTTTTTTTTTCTTTAAAACCGAAAGAAAATACTTTATTTCGATTTTTAAAAATTTTAAAAATTAAGAACGATTAATTTATCGACCATTTTATATAATTTTTATTTAATACAATTGAAATATATTATTAAAGTAAAAATATATTTGTGCCAATTCCTTATTTCTTAAAAGGTCTAGTTTAATGTAATTTTTTTTTTTTTTTTTTATCACCCCTCTTTCATATCCTTACATAAAAAACCTAAAGAATGTTATCCCCAAACCCTTGATGACGATCATAAAAAAAAATGCACCCTCAAAAATTTATCCCCGAAATTGTATCATATGAACCAGTTTAGTTAGATTCGATTTTTTTTTTTTTTATTGAAAAATTCTTTCTTCGTCTCTTACACCCTTTACCCCTTCCCTTACCTTTCACATCTCAAACCTCTAAACATTTGATTATATTTGCTCCTTGCGCTTTGATGCAACCTAAAACATTTAATTATTTTTTTCTAGAAGAAAGGACGTAAATCTGGCGATAATCTCATTATTTAAATTAGAGTAGTGACGGAGCAGGTGAATCACATATAGCCCACATATGAATAGACCGTTATGGTCATTTTGTTTAGCTAATTTGTCTACAAGTTTTTTTTTTTTATTCATAATCATAGTTATCTTAGTTAACAATGGTTTTTCGGAAAATATTTTTTTTTTTTTTTTTTAATCAATCATTGCCAAATGAAATCTTTTTAGAAAGCTAAAAAAAAAAGAAGATTTTTCAATTTCTTCCAATTATGACTTTTTTACGAACACTATAGCTCTAAACATGTATAAGAATTAAAATTTTTCGAACCAATCATCAAACTCGAACCGATTTGCCGAGGTCAACCATTATTAGGTAAAGACGCAAATCTTACCAATTATTGGTACCCCTGTTGTAAGAAAACTACCGTTCAAGCAATCAGGTGGTTACACGCCTTGTCACCCCTAAACGTTTTTTTTTTTACGTCAGAAAAATTTTTTTTTAGTTTTATCAGATCGCTTTCATCTCCAAATATAGTACGTTTTGCTCATGAATTACATTAAATTAAATAAAATAAATACCTTTCATAAATAAATAAATTACAAATCAATTGAAATGAATTTTATTTCTACTCTATTTTTATTTTTATTATTTATTTGATTTGTACCTATTTGAGCAGTTTGTACATGTAAATAACTGACTGATTTCTCAGAAAACACGAAACACGATCAATGAACGTGATGACCTTTTCCAAAGATGAGTAATTCATTCAAATTCATGAAGCCTGAAAACTCCGCTAGTACAGCATATGTACGCTTATCATCACTCTTTTTTTTCTCTTGCATCCGCCGTATATAAATCAAATCTGCGTATACGGTAGGCATTTTCTTTGACCGAAAAAGAATAATTGATTAACATATCCATAGTGCAAAAAAAAAAATAAAATAAAATAAAATAAAATAAAAATAAATTTATATGGAAGTTTGAAACATAATTTAATAATACCGAAAAAATAGATGAAAAGATGATCTAATAATCACACTCTCTCACAGTGCATCTTCCTTCGATTACCATTTATATTATACATTATAAACAAGAACCAATTAACATTTTACTCATTCATTCTATAAAGAATCACAATAAATGAGATTTTATTATAAAGTGGCTGTATCTTTTATTTCTTTGTAATGAGCAAATTAAGCAACCGGAATAAACCTCCTGAAGGAAGAAGAAAGATCATAAAATGATGAACCCTTTTTTTTTTTCTCTTCGCTTATTGTTTACATGCTGTACCTTATTATTTTTTTTTTTGAAAAAAAAAGGGTTCCTTTTACGTCAACCACTAATTTTCTTGTTTAGATCGGGACAGGACGTAGATGTACAGACAGACGATAAGCTGACCTTTGTTAAATACTGACGGGCAAGAGTTTTCATTAAAATAAAAAAAAAAAACAAACAAAAAGATGTATTATTTTATGTTATATACAAAAAGAGAAGCATTTAACCAATTATGTGATTCAAGTCTTTGATAAATATACGTTATAATTAATATATACCATATAATTTGTGATCATTGAATTGATTTTTACACAATCTGACAAACCAATCAAATAAAATGCTTTTTTTTACATCTTAAACTTGTTAAAAAGTTTAATCTTTGAACCACCAATTTATCTGCAGAATCAGCTTATCACCCTAAACGCGTAATAGTAAATTCAGTAAATTTAAAGCGATCAAATTAAAGGAGTGGAGGTAAAAAGTAAGGAAAGAAAAAATGGTCAAATTAAGTATTATTGGCGCCTTCGGTTGGTACTAAAGGGGCGAAAGAATGATGCATGGAAAAAAAAAATTAATAATAATAAAAATAAAAAATCATTTCTTTTTAATTCTTGCTTTAAAATAATTCGCACACATGTAAATGTGATAATTATGAAAAGAGGAAAGGTGCGTCATTGTTATACATGAATTAAAGTTAAATTTCCGATTAGAAATTGAAAAAATTTTATACTTAAACTTGCATTTATATTTTACCCCATTTAAATTCCTTAAAGAACATTTTGGGTAATAAATAAATAAATAAAGCAATTTTTAGGGTTAAAAAGGCTTCACTTAAAAATAAGCACGTTGTGTATTTTTCGAATTTTAAGCTTAAATCTGAAACCATATAATTGGAAATTTGTTTAAGAAAATAGACTAGTAACCCTTGTACAATAATAAATAATAAAGAATCTATAAATGGTACGACCCGGCTTAATTAACAAATTACCTTTTATGATTCTAATAATTTCTCTAGTAAAGAAAACTTGGAAACTCTAGATGACGAGAAATCCTAGACCTTGAAATTAGAATACATTAGTATTCTTTTTTTTTTATAATAAAAGGACAATACATCATCATACTCACCTGGAATTAACATAAATGCATGATTTCCTCCTCGGAAAATTTGATTTCTCCGTTAAATGTGTGAAGACTTTTTCCCTACATTATGCATCTAGTAAGATTATTGGTGACGCGTATGTGATTTGAGATTGCTAAACGCGTTTTTTTTTTTGATTTGCATCGGCAAATCATGTAATGCGGTGGCGCAGTTAGTCCCGAAATTCAATAAAATCAATCAAATCCTTAACATCATCACTCTCTAGTATTCTGCTATATAATTATTGCAGAAAAATATATATATATATATAAAGAAGTCTTATTTTCAACGGATTCAACCCTTGTTTTATTATAAATTGAATGAAATATCTAATCGACATATATGAGAATTAATATGATGCAATTCTTGTCGTATAAAAAGAACCTTCCGCTTTTACTTCTATATTTGGCAAAGAACATTTACATAACTCTCGTTCGCGTGCTACAACAGTTGGCATTGACAAAAACCTTTAGCCAAGCGGGATTTCTCAACTTGCGCCTAGCTTTTTATGTATGGCCTCATGAATTCTGAACGTTTGAACTGGTACGCTAGTGTCCTTTGGTTCACACTTTTCGTGTTGAAAAAATTTCTATATTGGGTGAACGATGATTGCTGCATACATAAAAGAACCTTCTCGGCATTCTTTGTCGTTCTCTCATAAGGCGGTAAATTTTTTTTTTATTTCATTAGCCCGAGGATACCGTTCCTAAATTGGTCTCTCCCGCTTATTAAATTCGTTCTTTTATTTATTCTCCCCTTTATTTTTCCGTAATTCTATAGGCAATTTGAAAGAACTTTTATTGATACAGCATAACTCTTGTAATATATTACAAAAAGTAAAGCAAAAGGGAATTCAATGACAAGAGTCATTGTTAGAACTCGGGCTACTTTTCTTGTGTGCTTTTAAAAGGTAGTACATCATTTTCGATCGGTGACCATTATTTATGATCATTCCACACTAGGTTAGCATTATTTACGGGTTAACAACTTTAGGAAAGTATTACAAATATTTAGATTGACGAAGCAAGTAATATACTGTATTTAGTGAACATTCGATTTCGATTTCCGGATTTTCTTTTCCTTTTTAAATGCTAGTCGCATGAATAGAACGGCCAGAACCTCTTTTTCCTAAAAAAGACTTTTTTTTTTTTTTTATGTTCTACAAAAGGGTTTGATGTTTATTATTAATTCATGTATTTATTCATATGTACTTCTTTTATTTATTTTATTTATTTTTCATTGATTTCTGATTAAATGAGAATAATATGAAACAAAAAATCAATCGATTTGATATTATTTTCCCGATAATTTTTTTTTTTTTTAAATTTATTTATTGGTCCGCCTTTTTGATTACTTTGATCTGTCACGTGCTATAAAGAGATTAATTCAAGAATGTAGGGGTGATTATGAACCAACTGCACGAAGTCATCAATGAAATATGCATAAATCCAATTGACCTGTAATTTTATGACTCATTGTGTAAATGCGAGAGAGAGCAAACCTTTTACGTGCGTCAGACCGTTACTTTGTAACAAGTGTTGTAAATGGGTCGTGACCATATCGTTCAAAGGAACGATATCGATAATATCACCCGTTAATTAAATGTACCTGTACCCCGTACATTTAGATTAATAATGTAGGTTGAGAGTGCACATTTAAGGAGGGCGTACATGGTACGTGCAGGTATTATCGTAAAGTTCAACAGGACCAAAATGTTTTTATTATTTGAGCTATGATGATTGTATGCTGTCATTTTTTAATTCCCCGCAAAACGTAAAAAATACATTACTATAATTCCGCTAAAATCAGCATAACCAAAAAATCCTTACTATAATTCCACTAAAGTCAGCATAACCAAAATCCTTACTTTAATTCCGCTAAAGTCAATAAATCCAAAAAAATCCTTACTATATAATTCCGCTAAAGTCAGTAAAAACCAAAAAAAATCCTTACTATAATTCCGTTAAAGTCAGTAAAGCCAAAATCCTTACTATAATGTCGCTTAGAAGTCAGCAAAACCAAAAATCCTTTACCATAATTTTGACAAAGCAATTTATTTTCGTGCGCTTTATGTCTATGATTTGAATTTAAAAAAAAAAATGCCCAACTTTGGCCAAAAGAAATTTCTCTCAAATTATAAAGTTACACGCTTATGATTTATTTTTCTAGCAAAATTTTAATAAAAACAATCTTTACAAAACTATAACGAGATTTTTTTTTTTTTTTTTGCAAGTATGCATTCGCTACAAAGTGTCTCATTCTAATCATTATGCATCAAAATTCGTTATAAACCGATCCGATCGTAATGATCATTTCCCGAAGACCATGCTAAATTTTTCTTAATTGGCAATTAATTTTCATCCAATGTGAAGAAAGAAGAAGAGTCCACGCATTAAATCGTGATATAAAATTGAAAAGTACGACCCCGAAAATTTCAATTTGATAGGGATGTTAAGCGGTCCTTACGATTTAAGAGATTACTAACTCTAGAGAATTCTAATCACTTATCTAAAATAAGTAACCCCCATCATAAAATTTTATAATTAATTTGTAAAAGGCGAAAATGATATTCAAAATTGGCAAATTTGATGGGACCGCTAAGTATAGGAACCGGTCCTAGGGACCCGGTCCTAAATCCTAAAATTTTAAACTTTAAGAAATTCTGGGATTCCGGGAGGGTTTATTATTATTTACTTTCATTAAGTAGTTCATTAAAACATTATAATAGACAAGTTTCATAATAAATTTGTAAAAATAATTCTTTGTAATTTTCTTGAGACTTTTAGGATCGCTTAACATCCCTACAATTTGAACACCGATTCGAATATCCCATAAAAAAATCATTTATTTTGATTTACTTTGATATTTGAATTTCGAAAGGAACAAAAAGTCATGTGACTGTGTAAAAAAAAAATAAAAATTCAAGTACTAAAAGACAGCCTTCATAATTTCTTACTCATTGATTAATTCAATCCTTAAAATCAATTCCTTTATCAAAAAAATAAAATAAAAATAAAAATAAAAAATAGAAAAGTAATAAAAAAAAATTTTAAATAAAATTTATCATAGTAAATCCTATCCTAAATTTTATTTTTACCAAAATCGTTTAAGCAGCATTATGCGTATGTATATGCGTTAGATCTCCGTAATTTCACACCCATATATAGCAACATCCATATATTATCATCAAGAAAAAAAAAAAGACCTTTCTTCTCTTCCTTTGAAAGAAAAAAGAAAAAGAAAAAGAAAAAAAAAAAGAAAAGAAAAGATTTGACGAAAAAACTCACGAGAATGATTCAAATCCATCAAAAAAGAGTACAAAGGGAAAATCTCGCGTGGCACGTCATGAATTAAAAAAGTCATTTTTTCTTGATTTTCTATAAAGCATACGTACGTTACACGAGCAAAAAGTTAAATCACTATATTATTCTCGCTTTCATGCAAGCAAATAATACTTACTTGGCGTAACTTCTCCGTATAAGTCAACAGTTTTGAACTGCGTCGTGATACAACTAGTGGAGCCGAAAAAGGATCTTTCTCTTATAAAGAAAGTTAGTTACCTTCAAGCTTTTTTGATTGAATTCACATTTAGAAAGTAGATCCCCAAGACAATGCAAAATGTATGGAACAATATTAGACTTACCCGGTCATTACCGTTCGTTGATTTGCAAAGGTTTGTGGATTATTAAATCTAAATAAGGTGAACTAAACAATAGATCTTATAGATCTACTTTAATATTATTATTATATCACAAGGGCTAAATATAAATAAAGATTGACCCCATTTAATGGAAAGTTTAATAACTTTTTTTATTTTTCACTGGTTGATAAATGGAGAAGGGAACAATATGAACATAAATTGTGGCTTGCTCTCTAGAAAAACGATTTTTTTTTTTTTTGGCCACATCCAATCGGAGTTTAATGAAGCACCAGAATTTTGACAGGAATTCTTTTTTCAAAGAACTATCAACTGAATTTAAACCCTACATATTATTCCGAAGGCAATTGTTGTGGCGCTATGTTACACTGATTAAGTAAATTCAGTCGAAGAAAAAAAGGGACGCCAGTGAACAATCAATCTTTTGTTTGTTTTTAATTACAGGTCGGATGATTACGTGTGGTATTGAGGCTGAACCGAAAAAAAAAAAAAAAAAAAAATGCCTTCTAAAATATAATTACGTTTGATTTTTTTTTTCTTTTTAAACTCAAATGTGAAAAATCAAAATTGTTCATGGGTAATAATAATGTAATTGTTTATTTTTTGAATTTTATTAAAAAAGAAAAGAATAATAACAAACAATTGATTGAGCACAATATTCAAGATTATAATCATTCATGATGAAACTCATTTTTGCTGGTATGGTTTTGAATCCTCTTTTAATATGTGTAAATATGAGAAGAAGGAAACGATCTTTGATTGATTCTTTTAATAAAATAAAATATGTGTCTGTTATGATATTGTTCTTTTTACCTCAATGTTTTAGCGCATTTTTTTTTATGGCCTCACTTTTTTGTCATTATTGTTTAATCCGAATTCATTGGAAAATGACTTTTTCTTTTTATTTAAAAAAAAAAAAAAAAAAGGAAAAAAGATTACGCTCGTTATGTCCAAAAAGGCTTCATACAAAAAAAAAAAAAGATTAACAAATATAATTAGTGCACAACGGTAACCTTAAACCAGAAAATCCAAACAATTGATTTTCAATGAAGACGACAATACAAACAATAAACTAACTTGCCACCTTTTTATCATCAAGTCACACACAAACAGCATCCCCGCGATACAAGGTTACAAGCGTCACGCCGACGTGAAAAGAATCAAAAGAACGATCCCCCTCACCTATTTTAAACGTTAAATTAATTCATCCAATAAAAAATCAAATCGAATCAAAGTAATATATACGCTTAGACATGATGACGCGTTATGATTAAATTTACAGTAACTTACATTGACACAGGTGTTGATACATGTTGTCTTACAGATTCAATTTTTTTTTTTTTTTTTTTTACGTTTTGAGAGATGTGAGACCGTAGGCTACTGGATGGTCTGTGCGCTTCTCATAATATTAAGAAATGGTGTGTGCATAAAGATTGTTATGCTGTTGACGAATCATCATATTATTTGAAAACTTTATACCAAAGAAGGTTTTTCAGATGACTCATGATATCGTTTTAAGTGCATTAAGGAATTAAGGAGTTGAGAAGTAACCATTGTTATTATTATTTTTCTTTATTTTTTAATTGATGGTGTTGTATCATGATTCCATATAAAAATCATCAAATTGGGCTTGGACGAATAAATCTCTTGAAAAGGATGAAAATCGATTTCCAAAACGCAAAAAAAAAAATTAAATAATGATAAATTCATATTTTCTGAATTAAACCATATTTATACATCATTTCTTATGGATGATTGTTAAGCCTTAACTATGCTAGATAAGAAAAATATATATATATAGGGAGATATATATATGTATATCTATCTACATGATTCGTAATATTAACGTGGGGAAATAGAGGAAAAAAAAAAATCTGGGGGCACTTACTAATTCTTTATCAAGGGTTACACGACTTTTCGCACAACAGAGTGTTGAACAATAAAGAGCGATTATTCATTTTTTTCTTTTTTGAACATTAGACCGTGAAAAAATGGATCTAGCATATTTTAAACCAACGCTATCACATGAATGTAAATATCCTTAGCCGCAGGAATTTTGGCTTCGATATTGTCGTCATAGTCAAGCCACATGTGTGTCTTTTGGAACAATCATTATATTCTCAGTTTTGGTAAAACTTGACTAAATATAAAATCATTCCTTTTTATTCTCAATCACATGAATCCCCGAGTTCAAAGCGTCCCTCACCATTCTGGTTGCAACTTTCCCCGGGTCATCGCTGAGTCAGATCATGACGAAAGATTATTATTGTTATGGTTTGTTTGTATTTTGGGATTTCGATGGTTTTCCATTTACTCGTTCATTCAGTTCAATCAAAAAAAATGTCGGGTTAATTTAAAAGTCAAAAAAAATGATTAAGAAAACAATAATCTTATGAGATAATTTATTTTAAACAAGCAAAAACCTTTTTGCTTGAGATGGCGTGTGAAATAATTAATTTAATTCATTTAACAAGAACAATGCAACATTGAAAATCTTTTGTTGGATTTTTTTTATTTTTCTTATCGAAAATCAGTAAATTTTTGAAAAAAAAAAAAAAAAAAAAAAAAATTACCTTCCCTTAGGTCAAAAAACATTATCATCTAATCAAAAAAAAAAAAAAAAAATTATTCCCATTATCACAGAACAATCGAAAATTGAAATGGATATGCTCGATATTTTTTCATCATTATATTATTTATTGTCAAAGAATAATCGGAAATTTAATGTTAATTGAGATAATGATGGATTTATTATGTATTATTATTTTGGATTCTTTCTCACTCTTCTTTTCTTTTTTTTGGGGGGGGGGGAGGGCAGCGACTTTTCCTTATTATGAAATGGTTGATTGCATTATTACCTAATGAATATTCGGTCGGTAATTGACGGGATTTCATGATACGCGATTGATACGGTCAACTAAAGATAATAAAAATAGACGAATTTCCTAAATAGAGGGAGATTAAGCAAACCTGCGACAAAAAGGCAAATTCATGCCACATCTCCCGAAAAAAATGGAAGCGTAAACCTCGGAAAAAAGCTGAATCGTAATTTACCAAGCAAATCACAACATATCTTTAAAGGAAACTTGCACCTTCCATTGGGCGAACATCTATCTATTTATACCGAGTAATATTGATAAAAACAAAAACGCGAGGTGTTTTTATTTTTTCTTTCACAACATTTTCCTTTCAATTGGTTGAACAATAGAAAAATTTTAATTAGAATTCCTAAAATAATCTCTCATACATGATTAAAACAATGGATTTATGTATCTGAATAAATTTTTACTCTTTTTAGTCTTAAAGATGTATGTACTTTTTTATGAAAGAGACTAACAACAACAAAAAAAAAAGTCGTGTTTGTTCCTCAGATTTGATTCGGTGTCAAAAAGCGATTGCCTTTTTTGACATTATTGACATATCGTTTTGATGATTTTCAGACTTTTTTTTTTTTTCCCATGGGGTGAAATGATTTTAACAAAAAATTCGCGATAATATTTTTAACCCACGAGATTCGTGCTCCATCACGTGAACGATCACGTCAAAGCGAATGAGAATTGATGAAAATGCTGGGTCACTGGATCAAAAAAAAAAAAAAACAGGATTTAGCAAGAAATTGTTGTTTTTTTTTTTTTTTTTTATACATGGCATGATTATTATATGTTAAAAAGAACAATACAAAATCATCACTCCTTATGGATAATGAACCTTTCTTTGGGGAGAAGGTTCGATAACCCGAGTCACCGGAATTTTAGAAAAGGGTAAAAAAAAAAACCTTAAAATTTTCGTGTTTTTGTTTGTCGATATTTACGTCGACTCATTTCCCAAATTCCCGTATCCACCCCTTTTTTCTCTTAAAATTGCGTATATCGTCCAACAGAAGGAATCGGAACCGAATGTCTGGGATGGATGGGACACACGTGACAAACAAATGGGTTCTAGACTTTTATGAAGAAAGAAAAATGGAGAAGGGTAGGGGACAATACAATCTAATTTTGAAATGCTTTCATCTTTATTTGTTTTTTTTTAACACAAGGGAAGGATACCAGTTGCTTACATACGACCGGTATATTCTCACATGCATGCATTTACATTTCATACATGTCCATCTCATACATCTTTAAAAATCAAAAGAGAACAATACAAAAATTAAATTTTGGAGAGTTCCCCTTACATCGGCCCTATTCATCACGTCCGTCATTTGTTTGCTGCGGTTCGAATCTTAATCCCAGCCGTGACGCGCGTGTGCTAACATAAATCCTCGATAAAGACTTTATCTACGTAACAAAATATAATTCTATTAAATAAATAATCAAACTTGTGATTTAAAGTATTTGGCGGGATTTAACCATCATCTTATATGTTGAAAGGGGGGTAGTATTGTAGGTTTAGCATGTTATGCAAGGGAGAATGTTTTTATGCGAGTAAAGACAATAGTAAGGAAAAAAATGAAGTTGTCATTTCATGCAACCAGTCGGGATTTCGGTTTGTATCACCACAAACAACGATCCTTTAGGGCAATGATTGACCAATTATTTGAAACAGTCTCTTTTTAACGAGGCATAAACTTTAACTCTACTGTCAGACTAAACTTGAATCGTTATTAAAATGACCGATTATACCTTGTATTTTACATTTTAAGTTCATTTTAATTTCCAATTAAAGCTTTAAACTACGGTGAATGCCATATTTGACGAGACGCAGCATTCCAAAGGGTCCTTGAAATACAAACAAACAGTTTTATTATGGGAAAATTTCTTCCAATTGTTTCCGAATTCTTCCATTCTCTTATCTTTCAAACCTAGCCTATCTTTATTTCGGGCAAAAAAAAAAAAAAAGTACAAAACAAAAAAAAAAATAAAATAAAATAAAATAAAATATAATAATTTTCTCAATTTTCACAACAATGAAGACGACGAAAGTGACATGTTTTTTTTTTTCTGATTTTTTTTTTTTTTTTTTTTTTTTGATATCCGACGATTCTTTCCCAATGATAAACATGGCATTTAACAAGGTAAGTATATCTGCCGAACGGGACAAACGGGGTTCGAACCTTGGATGTCAATTTATTTCTGGTTTAGCTCTGGATAAACGTTTTTTCATTTTCATTTTTTTTTTTTTTGATTAAAAAAAGTTTAACTTGTCGAGCGTTTAGGTACTCAATCTCTTATCTGATACCCCCAAAAAAGGTGACGATTTTAAAAGAGCGTTAGCGTATAGGGAAGTTTATACAACAGAAAAATCGCGAATTAAATTGTTGGGATGTCTCACGAGCAATTCAAAAGAACAATGGGATTGACTGAATAGGAAATTGGTAAATGCGTAAATGATATGCCGATTTATGGATATATTAATTTTTTCTGGTTTAATTGAAGTGGCAAGCGAGCGTTTTCTTTCTAACACATTTTAAAACAAGAGTCAACAGGGCTAAACCATTTTGTGCAAGGGTTCGAGTTGAAATTGGTCCATGCGCGTCATTTTGCCAAGTGTTACCTATTTTTTTCTCTCTCCTCTCCCAAATATGAAGGGAGAGAACAATAAGGCTATTATCTTCAATTTTAATTACTGTATAAACAACTTTAAAACATCGATTATGAAAAAAAAAAAAAAAAAAAAAAGTACATGTACTTGATAAATTACATAAACACATCCGTACGTACATCCATCATAATTCCTTCAAAATAATCAAAATAATCAACCACACATATATTTATCCCGAAATTACAAAAAGAACAGAATGAAAAAGTATTCATAAGCAAGCAAGCAAGCAAAGCAAAGCAAAGCACAGTAACGCCAACTTAATTATTAAAATCATGTAGACCAGCATGTTATAACACGAGATTGTGCATCCTTTCCTATATAATCTAATTTAAGCTATTAAAAGCGTCTTTATTAAAAATTTTTTGCGAAACAGAAAACTTTAAAATGTAATCCTAAAAAAAACATAAAATTCTTTTTTTTTTCCAGTGTGGATTAATTCGGAATGTAACGACATTATCACCAAAAAGAACGAAAATGACAGGTCATAAGGAGGAGGAGGGGGGGGGGGTTTGCTGCGCCATAACCATTTTTTAAAAGAGGTGCCGCAGTTCCGATCTCTTCACCTCTCTCTTTAACGAAAAGATGATCCTTATGATGAGAGAGAACCTTGAATCTTTCGAATATGTAAATGTAAATAAAATAAATTGCAAAGTGTGCGGGATATTTAAAACCTAAAAAGCGCACGATAACGTAATTTGAGAGTGTTTACTAATACACAAAAAACGTAAGCAGCCTTTTCAATATAAATCATGTTTGGCATCAAAGCTCAATGCATTTTCAAACGTAACGTATCGCGTTTTAAAAATTAACCACCTACCGTTTAACGGGAAGGATCCGTTTAAGATTTACAGCTACCTGTTGTCATAATATACACACATTATGTTATATTATTTGTTTATGTTGTACCTTTCGTTGTAATCAACAAAAGATTCTAAATGAATGACTTAACCAAAATTAAGTTCGTGTTTTTTTTTTTTTTTTTTTTTTTTTTTTTTTTATCAATCAATCGTTTTCATAAAAAAAAAATTTCGACAAAAATTTTTTTTTTTTTAACAATCACGAGATGTTTGTAAATATGTATGTTTGTTGTACATTTAAAATTAATATTTTTTTTTGGGGGGCGCGGGAATTCAAAGTTTAAATTTTTTTTTTTTCTTTGTTATCTTTTAATTAATCTAAAATAGTTATATTTTTGTTGTTGTTTAACCCATCTTACATTTTAATATATATATAAAAACCACGCATGTTATTTGACATACAGTATTTTGCTTATATTAATAATTAATATCATGAGTTCCACGCGTTTTCATTATATATTCGAACAGTGAGGCTTAGGTATTAATTATTTCCTTTTTGGTCAAGTCCTTGTTCATCATATCTTCATCTCAAGAACAATGACAAAGAAAGTTACAAGGTTTTCAAGTGGTATCATGACGAATCAAAGATTCATTTAAGGTCGGTGTAGCACATTTCCCTTTCAACATCACACGAATTAGGAAGTCATACGTTGTTATCTAGAAGCAAGAACAAAATCGGTCTGGCGTTTCAATTATCCTGTCAATTTGTGAAGGGATTTGCCATCTATCAACAACATTGGGGAAGCAGGGTGAGCAAGGGAAGGGGGGGAAACTGGCAAAAGGAAACTTGAAAAGTAAATCTTTTCCTTTGAAAAGGAAAGAAAAAAGGGGTGGGTGATTCATGATTTAGGAGAGACGTAGGATTTCTCTTTTTAAGATGAGAAACCCACTGCAACCGTTCATCATTAGTACAACCGTGTGCGACCGTGTCACCCATACAAATAAAAAAAAAAAAAGATTGATTTATCGTTGTATCAAAAATTAATCAAAATGGGCAATAGATTTCGCGTTGCGTCATTTAAAACACGTAATTTTTTTTTTTTTTTTTTTATCAAAACACGTAAAAATTACAAATTGAACGAACGAGAGATAGGTATATTTCAAAAAATTTCCAAATTCTTTATTTTTTTTTGTTTAAAAAGATTTTCTTCTTTTGAATCAATCCTTTAAAGAAATAAATATACAGTATAAAAAAGCAATTCAAGCTTTAATAATAAAATTCTGAATAAAATAGATAAAAACTTTTTTAAAGTTTTTTTTTTTTTGAACCAATCACCAAGAAAACCGTTCGTTAATATATCGGTACATAATTCCTTCCGTCAAAAATAATAAACAAAAAATTCTTTTTCTTTTAGAAGAAAACAGCTCAAAGAAATTATGGTATTTGAACTATATACAACTAAATTAAAAAGAATATACATATCATTATGCTGACATCGGGAAGAAGGAACAAGCTTAAAAAAAAGACATTTATATAATACAAGGAAAAAATATAAAAATAAAAAAAAAAATATGAACAAAGAAATGAAAGGATTCGACCCTGCTTTTTTTCTCGCCCAAATACCTTTTTGTTTTCGCTCAATAAAAATTATGGAATTGAGTAAACACCATAGATTTACGCAAGAAAAGAAGAAAGAGCCAAATCGTTCCTTAGAAGTTAAAATATTTATAAAAAAAAATAAATAAAAGCTTATAAAAAATGGTTTGGTTGATTGGTTCTAATAAAATAAGGGATGCAAAGAATTCAGTTCGTTGAATTAAAAAGAACGTTAAAAGAATTGATGGAAAATATAAAAAAAGGAATTTTTTTTAAAAAAAGAAGTCTACTACTATATATCTAAAAAATTTTTTTTGGTCTTTTGTTGATTTTTTTTTTTTTTTTTTGGTTTTTTTTTTGATTTTTTGAAAAAGAAAAGAAAACATTTAATATATATAAGGGAAAAAAGAGAGAATAATATTACAAAGGGTTGAAGGGATTTTTATAAAACATGATGAAAGATCCAATATCCTTTGAATATTTTCATGAATTAAGAAGACGGAGAAAAGTTATAAAGTATCGGAGATTATATAAATGGTTATGATTATCAAAGAAAATTTCAAAAGAATTGGACCCTCCAAAGAAATTTTTTTTTGGTTTTTTTTTTTTTTAAAAAAAGTTCAAAATGATTTACAAATAAATTTTTTTTTTTTGTTTTTTTTCGTTATTTTTTTTTTTTTTTAAAAAAAAGGGGGAAGGGGGTATAAAAATAAAGAAAAAAAAAAAAAAACTATCTACAATTCTATAAGGACGATAAGAATGATAAAAGTGAAAAATATATATAAAAGTTGATATAATTGTATTTCTTCAATGAGTAAACCAAAAGGAACATTGCTTGAATAAGAGCTTTTGAGCAACGTAAATCGAAACACAATTATATTAAAAATTCGGGATTAATGTCTGTAAAAGAAGGAAAGGATTTTTTTTATAAGAGAAATCATCTATCAAAGTGATCTCAAAAAAAAAAAATTAATATTGCAAATACTTTTTTTTTAAAATGAAAGGTTAATTTATAAAATTTATTTTTTTTTTTTTTTTTTGAAAGGAAACGAATTTTGAGAGAGAAAGTTTTTGGTTTAATAACCGGATTCATCTCCACTTGCGTATCCGGAGGAATTGCTTGGCGACGGTGGGTTATATTCAGAACCTACAATCAAGGGCAAATCCGAAGTGCGCACCAAAACAGGACGAAATCCCTCGGGAATCCAGAAAAACGATCCATTGGTCTGGTTGCAACTGATTCTTTTTGTTCGAAGGACTGGTTGGGTGGGACTCTTTGGAGACGGTGGTGGGATGACGAGGAGTTCATATTCTTTCATGTTGTTTGGTAAGGCGGATTGAAGGTTATTGTTTGCAGAAGGCATTTTTGTATTCGGTCTTTGACGATTGTGTTTAATTGGGTGAAGTTTAACGAAACGCTTGTAAATAGTTCAAGTGAATATTTTCAACAAGGAGGTTTTTTTTTTGAATATTGGTTTGAAATTCTTTCAGAAATGTTTTAATTTTTCCGAAAGAATTCAATTAGTTAAAAAAAAATTGTCTGTGCAAAAAAAAAAAAAAAAGCGTTTTCACTATGTTTCAAACGAAAAAATTTTTTAAGGTTTATTGTAAGATTCTCTCACGTTAAGGTTTTTTTTTATATTAACTAAAATTAAAAAAGAAACTCGGTATTTTTTTTATTAAAAAAAAAAAAAACTTAAATATTCCTTTTTTTTTTCCTGATAAAAAAGATATTTCTTCTTTTGAAAGAAACGTTCAAAAATCTGAAGCTTTTTATAGTGAATTTTTTCAATTAACAAAGAGACAAAGGACATAAATTTTCTTAAAAAAAAAAAAACTTTTGTATTTGAGTGTATAAAAAAAAAAAAAAAGAGGTTTCACATACATATGTTACTTATATTTACAGTACTCTACATATCACCCCTTTGTTTAAGATTATCCACATAAATAAAAATTTTTTTTTTTTTTTTAAAAAAAAATTCAGTTACTTTGTTCTTGTAAAAAAAAGTTCGTTTACACATATGTTTTTTTTTTTATTTATTGTTTGTGTGGCGGATTTAAAAAACTTCGTATTTACTAAAGTGATACCATCCTCTATTTATGGGAGACAGGTGGTTGAATACCCTATCTATACTTGAAAAAAAAACAATACAATCATTTTTTTTTTTTTATTAATAACCTCTCGTAATATAATGATAATTTCCAGAGGTGGGCATGGATGATATCAGAAAGATAACATTGTATTGTTCTTTTTTATTCTCTATTCTATTTTTTTTTTTTTTTTTAAAAAAAAAAAATGACCAAAATGAAGATTCTAATATTTTGTATTCATACGAGAAAGAACGAAGAAGAAGAAGGACTTCTCGATTGTTAGTATCTTTAACAATATGATAAATGTACTCTTTGAGAGAACATTTAAAAACATTACGCAGCAAAACGGTTCCCTAGATATCATGAACCATCGTGTAACCCCTTCTCTCACATGTGTCAAATAAGTTTTTTATTTATCATCGTGAACGTTATCAACGTCACACATTTCATGACAATCCTTTGAAACTCATAGAAATGGCGTGTGTCACGATGTACGCTTACTTTTTAGTAATACATAATAACACAAAGGTCATTCTCTCCGTTGTTGACAAAGACTTTATCCTAGGAAAATCCCTTTTTATTGGATAAATGAGGGTTTTGATTTACAAATGTTGATAACCAGACGCACCTCACCTTAATGATTGTGATGATTTTTTTCTTTTTTAATTATTTTTTTTTTTTTTTTAAGGATTACCTTGTTTATCGTACAAGATGCCCCCCCGTATGTAATCCGTTTGATTTAAAACAAGGTCTTCTTTCTTCAATCTCCATTCACGGATCGCGTCAACAAAACATGAGCGGCCCGTTCTTATCACGGGTGATGATTTACAATCCAATCGGGGGTCGTACCACTTTCAAGGACTCGATTGAACATTTCATCCGACAAACCTTTATCAAATCAGTAGTCACCCGATACGTTACGTATGGTTTAGGTTTAACCGGCTCGCACATGAGGAGCTTGGACCAACGTCCACGCGACACACTCAATCAACAAAGCAACAAAAACATCGTTATGAATGGATTGTTTGGTACCCTGCATATAAAGACAAAATAATAATAAATAAATAATAGACGCTATTATTTTAAAAACATATTTTACGCGATATTGTGATTGAACACATGATCTCCTGTCGCAATAAAAATATATGCGACATGTTTGCCCATAATTTACGCCCATACCATTTTGGTAAAATTCACAAAGATATAATTGCACAACAATAAGTAAATAAAATAAAAAACTTATACCATATTTCAAATAACCTTAATCGATATTGCGAATTTATTATGCTAAGAAAACTCGTGAGTCGAATTTAAATCACGGGGAGAATTACTAGACATATAAGCGAAGAAAAAAAGTGTGTCCCCAACAAGCCAACTTGCTAACCATTGTTTGATATCCAAGTAATTATTATTCTGAAATCGAAATGGTTTCATAATTGTGATAATTTACCGGTTAACCGAAATTCAATCTATCACGACTGACCTATCATTGTAGGAAGATCGAATGCTTTTGACGGGAATCTTTTGCATAAAGTTGATCTGTGTTTCTTGTGTTTAAAACAATAATCGTAAATTAATAAATGGAAAAATTAGTCATATTGTTTATATTGTTTATTGTGGTTTCATGTTCTTGTTTGCAGTTCACACGTTATTGATTTCTCCGCTGTCAATCTTTTTTATTTTTTTTTTTTTCGATTTCGCTTAAACGTCAAACGCTGTGTACGGTAATGCCAATAGACGGTGACATATTAAACAATGTAATAAGTACATTTATTTTATTTTATTTTTTTTTTGGGAACAGGCGAAATTTCAAATTGGAACAATGTCAAATAAATAAATCGATTTATTCGGGGGATTCCATGATGTTTTATTTATTTTGAATCGACTGTTTTTCCACGCTAAATAAAAACAAGATAAAAAAAACAACCGATTGTTTGGGCACCGTTGTTTGGGAAAGTTTTAATAACCTTTCCAAGCTAACATAATATATGCATAATGGTTATCATTTAATTTTGTAATTTTGACATCACATAAAACCCTTGATGAATAAGTACAATCTTCAAATCATTTTCCTTTATTAATCAGGCTTATTCCTTTAATGACAATTTCCTAATTTATCCTCGAATGTAGATTAAAAAAAAACAATAAGGTGAGACAATAAAAAGAAAAAAAATGTTATGACGATATTTAACAATCCGTGAAAATATTTTGATTATTCAGGTAAACGTTCTCCCAACCAAAATCTATAGATATTTAATCACCTTTTATGTCCTAACCACACATTCTAGTAGGCTTCCCTTTATGGTAGTCTTGTTACTTTAAAGGAAAATACATATCTATTGTGTGAATTGAGGAGGTCACAATTTATCGTATCAGAAAACAAAACGCATAAACAGCGATGAATCAAGTAATTCACATTTACTCGAATGGGCAATAAAATGCAATTCAACGTCCAAAACGTTAGTTAATATTATCGTAAACCCAACCTAAAATTAATTTAACAATTAATCCTATTCGACTTTTTTGTGCAAAAGTTTCATGAACAATATTTTACTTTTTTTCTAAAGCTTGCAAACTTTTTTTTTTTTTTTTTTCCTAAATGTAAAAAAAGGTATGACAAACAAATATGAATTTGGATGAATAAACAAATGTACCGGGGAAATTCATATGAAAATGATGGACATTTTGACCAAAATTAACGATCTACATGCTCTCGCGCGATAATTTTTTTCTTTCATGTTCAAAAAAAAAAAAAAAAAAAAAATACCACGTTAAAATGGTGTTGATACAGTTGTAAAATGTTATCGAAACATCATTTTGTCACATCAATATACGATGAGAGTGCTCGAAAGGATTTCTTTTGGCAAAACTAAAAACAAATTGTCAAATTTTTTTTCCCATGTTTGAACAATCTTTTTGAGGGTGAATTTATTAAAGTATTTTAAAAGAAAAATGATTTTGGTTATCTGAGTGGTAAAGATTTTTTTTTTTTAGAATCTAACGTTAAAAAGGTTAGCCGAGACCTGAAAATTTGGAAAACGTTCTCGTTTAAGGAATAGTTCACATGATGCGCCCAGGTGATGAATAAAAATAATTCCCGACTTGAAAAAAAAAAAAAAAAAAGTCCGTGCGCAATTTACCTAAATAGTTGAATAGGATTCTCATTGAAATGCCCATATGCAACTCATTTTACTTCGGTATGAATGTGCTTTGACCCATTCATCTTGTGCGTCGCGGTCTCAAAGGGGGTTATCATATTGCCTCAATTACATGTACTTGACAAATAGCCAACTGGATTTGAAGTACAAAGGCATTAGTGTATATATTCTTTACGAATACTACGTATGTAATTTGATGTATGCGTATGCGACATAGCCGGATCATCCTTTTTTTTTTCTTTTCATTTCCTTCAAAAACAATAATAATAATTGTTGCGGGTTTGTCAACTTTAATATTGTGTGGGAAGACCGATTGACTCTCATTTATCGAAAACAAAAGAGGTTAAGCTGATTATATATTTCATGCTATTCAATAAAGTCGGATTGCCAACACACCTCTTGCATTTGATGAATTTCTTAAAAAAGTTTTTTTTTTTTTTTTTTTTTTTCCCGGAAAATCCAAAATTAAGACGCTTGCATAAAATATAACTGTTTTGTTATTGTAGTCTCAACGAACTTCTCAGATGATTCCACGTTTAAACTATTGTTTGAATGGAAATATTTCAATCAGTGAATAAACCCATTTGCGGAAAAAAAAGGTATACAAACAAATACTATGTTCAAGTAACTTCTTTATCGGTTGTAGATCAGGTAAAAAAATCTTAGATTCAGAAATTTGCGGAGTATTTATTACCCCGCATATTTGTTAAATTTTTTTTTTTTTTTTTTTGATTTACCCCAGAAAATTTTACCCCACATTAAAGAACGTGATTATCCCATGGGTAAATATCGAAATAACGTCAAATTAGTAATATATCCTAATAATCACAAAACATTTGAGGTTATGTTTAGGATGATATCACTCAAAAAAACCCGTTTCAACATGTCATCACATTTATCATTGAAGAAATCACACCAAGCATTGTATCAAGTTTTTTACCCATATTGTTGTCAAGTCAAACAAAATGTTTCTCCTTTGTTAATCCATAATTTTTACGACAGGTTTGTTTATGAAAACAATCATGAAATGTTAAAAATCAAGTTTGCTAACCGCAAAATGTCATGAGGGCGCAAATGAACAATTGAGCTCACAGATTTGTTATGACGATTCATATTAGATAAATTAGATAAAATAACATGACAGTGTAAAGATTTCATCTTAAAAAACAATAATAAAAAATTTTTTGTTAGTGATTTTCAAAAATTTCCAAAAATAAGCTCGTTATTAGGCAAACAATCTTACATTTCATTAATTGTAACAATTAACATTTAATAAAAGATTATTTACGAATTTACTAATTTGGTTCATAGATCACATTCAATAAAGTCCACGTTCCTTCAATTTTTGTCGCTCGATCACTTTTGATTTGTTCAATCAATTGTAATCGACGCCCCGATCCATTGGACTTTTTTTTATTTTGAAAACAATATTAAGAATTGATTTCCCGAGTTATCCATTGTCCTTTAATTAATATATATGGTCTGTTCTCCAAATTATTATCATGATATATAAAGACCGTTGTATTACAAATGACAGCAAATGTACAGCAGGTTACATATTGCATTAAGCATTAACATTGTTCCTCTTATTCTTATTTCCCTAATGTTACCTCACCTTTAAAATAAATTATTAAATTTCGATTGCAGTTCATTTAACATCAGAAATTACATAATTTTCACTAATTCATATCACATTTCTATATAATTATTAAGTATAATAAATAATTTCAAAAAAATTGATAAACATTTTAAAACTCGAATTATATATCATTGATTTTTATAACCGAAAAAAATTTAATACATACTGTAGCACAACTAAACTAACGCTAAGGCTAATAATATTAATATATTAATTTACATCTCAACTAAGTTAAATTTAAATTTAGTATCTAAGTTTTTCCTAACTGATTGTAACCTACGTCAAAAGTTAATGCCTTGAGTTAAATAGATTATCTGGTTGCGCAACCATACGTGTAGAAAGAAAGGATCAAGATTTTTGGTTCACAAGATGGGTTCGTCATGTTCAAGAACATATAAAAGAAACGTTTATACAATATTTACTAACAACGTTTCATGTTTTTCGTAATAAGTCGACGCATAATACGTAACAATTAACGCATAACAGACACCAATTAATCTATAACAAAACAATAAATAAATCCATCAACACATGACGCGATATTTTATAAAATTTATAATGTAGGTTCCATTTAATCATTTTAGACTTCCTCGTATTGTTTCATATCATGTTCACCGTTAATCTATTGTTTCAAGAATAACATTCCAACTCATCATTCATACAAATCATTTATTTGACAATACCACCATCTTTATCTTCTTTCATGTGAAAGGGTTCGGCTTTTGTTTTATTCGGTGACTATAAGGGATATATTTATAAAGATTGTTTCAAAATTTAACCGTTTTATTGATTTGATCTAAATTCGGCTTATAATTAATTAATTTGATACATTCTTTAAAAAGAATTTGTGCCTAGACCGAAAAAACAAGGTCATCGTTGTTCATCATGAAACCTGATTCGTCAATTCGGATGGTCTTTGTCGTGACAATCAACGCTTTATTATTCCTACTTTAGTACTTTTAAATTATACAAAGATAAATAATTGATATTAAAATCTGTTCATGGGAGTTCCATATTCATTATATAAATTATAACTAGATTAGGTAAATGTTTTTGCATTCTTGAAATCGTCCCCCCCCCTTTTTTTTAAAAAAGGGTTAATATAAAATTTCTATTGACGATGATCTATGGAACAAACAAATATTCAATCCTAGACGTTCATCATGGCTATCAAGACATAGGAAATCATATGATCCAAACGTGATGTTAATCCATACGTTGAAATACCATTTAGAAGTTGCCCTAGTATAACGAAAAGTTGAAAAAAATCACAACTTCGCAATTTTTGAATATTATTTTTTTTTTTTTTCCTAAAATAAAGTCGAAACCCTCCGATGACGTATGTAGATAGAAAAAAAAAGAATAAGCCGAATAAAAATTTCCGATATACATTTATTTTTTTATTTTTCCCCGATGCATAAAGCGCCATACAATATTGATTTTGAGTTTTATTTGTTTTTTGCACACACATTATTCCTTTGCGCAAAAAAATATTACTCTATCCAAAGATTTTCTATTACTTATCTCAGTATTCATCAGACTTTAAAATACACGTAATATTTTTATGCTACCTTATTAATCCAACTAGGTTTATCCCGAACTTGTACTTCATATTGTCTAGTTTCAAATATATTCTGTGCCATTTTTAACTGCTTCCTATCTTTGAAATAAAAGTGTGCAGTTTCTTGATTTATCAAGGTCCACCAAGCAAACATATTCAATTCAGAGAAACAATCAAATATTTCTTCATTATTATCCTTCTATCCCAGAACCATAAGGCCAGCAATTTCAAGAACATGTGTTTCAACAACACTTTTATCCTATCCGAAGCCATATGAGAATGATTTATAGTGATCATCCAGAGATTTATGATGCGTTATATGCTTATGTTGGCCTATAAACTTGCGAGTAAATAAATTAGATAGGGATGTATAAATCAAATAGATTATTACTGTATTTATGATACACAAATCTGCCCTATATGTAATAAAGAGCATTGGCATCTGGATGGCCACTGGTTGATCAATAGTCAAAGCAGTGAAAAATATTATTGATTTGCAATAATAACCCAGGATTCTACTTATTAAGGTGTTACTTTTATATTCTGAAAAATCTAGTTCAGATGCCAGAAGAATCTCCTGAAATTTTCAGATAAATGTATATCAGTAAAGGCATGAATGTGATCGTATATGATCGATCACCTGAAATGCGAAGTACAATATCAGAGAAATTCTTGCCAAGATTTTTATTTTTTTTTATGTCACTATACTTCTCTGCAGTAATAAGGCATCAATGGCTCATGTGAATTATTATTTGAGGCATGTGATTAACTATACCAAATTTGGATTATTTCGAGTAATATTTTTGTGTTAAACTTTTCCAAAAGTTCTGATAAGTTTTTCATTATGTGAATTACTAATAAAAAAACACATCCTGATTACATGCTGATCGTAAGTTAGAGTATTGTTAAAACAAAAATCAAAAATGAAAAAGAGTGATTATAATTTTTTTTACAGGTAATTTCGAAAAATAGTAAACATTTATTATCCTATTCGTGTTAATTTATCTAAAGTTATGTGTAGAATCAACCATTATACCATTCAAAATAGAATTAGTAATACCATATCCCTACATATACGATTCATATCTTAACCCATATTGAACAAATATTCCAATTATTATTCTTTTTTTGTAATTACAATAAAATATAGACAGAAATAGCGTACATTTCACATAATGAATTTCTTATTTTAGAAGTACTAGAAAACCCACATGATTTTTATTGCACTGTTTTGCAAGAGATATTAAAAATAAACAGTAAATTTTGTGATACAACATTACTTCATGTCATAAAACTGTAATTCGTCAGATTTTCTTTTAAGCATCATTTTTAAATATACCTCAAATTTAGAAAGAAATATTTGTTGTTATTAGATAGAATCCAGGTATATATAATAAAAAAAAATGTAATTATAAAAATAAAATAATGTAATTTTTTATTAAATTTTCATTTCACATGTAGTAAAATCTATGCCTCCTGATTTTTCTTTGCAAATGTAAGTAATTCTAAAAATCTAATTTTTTTCTAATAACACTCAAATACTTATCATACAATAAATTTTGAATAAAACATTTAAGAGATATATTTTTATTCTTAAAGAACTTTAAAATAATCAGTGGCATCATTGGCTCAAGAGGATAAGATTTAAGAATTGGAAGAGCAATTCCAGCAATTATTGGTATTGAGTAGTCTTTTTCACGAAAAGGTAAATAGTTATTTGATGATATTGTGAGTTTATTTGATGTAAATTATGATAAAATTAACTTGACATATGTTAAAAATATTCTTTGAAGTTCATTTTGAAGCTTAATTTGAGTTTCAGACTGAAGTTTTGATGAAATAATAAGGTCTTTCAAATAACCAGACATTGCAGTAATCAGATTTTTTTCTACAAATAATTTGAGCGCAATTCTAATCTCCTCTGACTTTAACTTTATAACTGCTATATCATAATCATATGCTATTTCCTTCTTGTTAGTCATGTGTCTCTAATAATTATAGCATTATTTCACAATATATTGAATAAACTCAGCTATATTGTGACATCATCCAGTTAATATAAGTGATCATATTTCAGGTTTCATCATTTACGTCATTTATATTTAAACAGTAATTAATAAATCCTTAATAATTGCTAATTTTAGATATAAAAAAGATGTTATCAAGAATACTTGCATTGGAGTTTGAGTTTTTCCAGCAGGTATTATTAGTTGTGATCTATCAGTGAGGTGATAATAAGTACTAATAATAATTTGGATTATTGATAGTTTATATATTCAACGAGATATTGCCTACAAAGTATTCCATTTTTTCCTCAAAGATGAATTGGATGCTTTAAAAGTATGTGAACATTTTGGAGAATTATCAAAAGATGATGTAGCAAAAAACTCTCCCTATTTCGGTAGTTCAAGTACTTATGCTTCATCAGTAATTTAGCATATCTATTGTTTAAGAATGGCTTTCATATCTCCAGTGATGAGTTGAGTATATGTTGAAATATTGTTCAGCTTACTGCTAAAAAGATAAAATCAATGAAATTATTTTATAAAATTATTCAATAGCTATAATCTACAGCCAGTCCTTTGGATAGGTAACAGTACCTTTAATTAATAATACAAGCAGCAACAATGTCTTTGAGAAAATATACATATCTGAGGGCTTCTACATTTAACAAAATGGTACAATTGTAATTAATATAAAACATTTCATGAAAGAAAATGACACATAAACACAAAATATCATCGGATAGCATCTCCTCTTTTTGTTATTTAATACTTTTAATGTATCCAGTGAATTCAGACATATCAGTACTATATGCTAGACGCTGACTACTAAAGTCTGATGCTTTATTATAATGAGACCATCATTCTTCTGATGCTATAAATATAACAATAGTTTTGCCAACACCACTGTGATTAGCTATTACAATAATATCTGCTTTGTCATTTCTACTATTTCTATCAATTTTAGTAATGACTTATTTTTTTGTTTTGTGAAGCTCACTATACCTTAATATTAGGTTTTCAGCATTCAGACATAAATAGATATCACCATTTGGCATAGTTGAGAAATCTTTCTTATAAAGATATTTTAACGCTTCTTGAATGGTACTGAAGTCATTGGCAATATATTTTTCAGGCAAGGGAAAATCTTAAGCACCATTAATCAAACTTAATAACTCCTTGCTCAAATCTTAGATCATTTCTTCTGCTAACAAGATGATTTGATAAAGTTTCATATTTCAGTACAATGGTTAACTAAACTAAGTATACTAACATAAAAAAGATATAAATGACATTAAAAGTAAATATTACAAAAAAAAAATTGCAATAGTTATTTGCATGCATAAGATTAGCAATGGAAATGGAGTAAACATTACATGCATTATAAAATGGAAGAAGTAATAATACACAAATAAGGTATATAAAATATCAGAAAGTTAGTATCCATTGATTAAAAAAAGCAAAGTCATTCAAGAACAAACCTTCAACTCTCTTTGACACCTTTTTCTCTGGTAAAAGAACATGAAAGAAAATATAGCTTGAGTCAATGTCACAATAGCTTGAGCTAATCAATATTACGTAAATAGTGTATAAGGAAAATAAGCTGTTTTATAAGTCAAAAAAAAGCATAAAAGGTTAGTCAATGTAGATAGAGAATGATAAAGTAACAAGCGAAGAAAGGAAAATAGATAGGCATACTTAACAGAATTACTTATGAAAGTCAAAAAAGAAATGTCAAAAAATTCTGTCATGAAATGTATTGAGAACGCAAAAGGGAAAAAGCACCATAAAGTTAGTTAAATATAATAATATATCAATTGGATGAAAACATAAATGATAGACAATAAAATGGAGAGTAAAATTTGACATTTGCTATGTTCTACTCTATACCTAACGTGTGTTGTAATAATCTCTCAGCATTACTTGTTTGCTTACCTTATATTTCTTAGAATTTCTGAAGCATTTTCCTTAAAGGAATTTGTGGGTTTTGAAAAACAAATTCTGCAAATTTTTCTAAATCTATTATACAGAAAGTAGCATAGAGATAATCTTTTCTTCTAGGAAACTCACTTTTAGCTTCTTATATAAGTATTACAAAAGTCAGTAATGTAGAGTCAATCACATTTAGGTGATTATACAAGTACTATGAAAAGGAGTAGGTGGTAATGAGTAGAGTGTATTATGTGTTATGATGATAAGTATGAAATAGCCTATAAAAAATGATAGCCAGATTTTTATTTGCCAGGTCACATATATTTATTAGGAATAACATATAATTATAACAATTAATTTCTAAGTTTCAGAATAGTTAGTAAATTGAAGAACTACTAAGATGTGATGCGATGTGATAAATTTGCTAACCTCCTTAAACTAATCCTAATTCTACTCTAATCCTAATTCTAATCCTAATCTAAAACTTAACTAATCCTAATTCTATCCTAATCCTAATCCTAATCCAAACTCTAACATTAATACTAACCCTAATAATAAATACCTAGCAAATAAAATCTGATTACCATTTTTTATAGGTAACGCTATGTTCGTCTTGAGTATGATATTATCATACTGAATTATTAAAAGTTAGCTTTAATGCTAGTAGATTAGAGTTAGATTATAATTAGGGTTAGGGTTATATTAGTAATTGAATATAAAACAACATCAACTCACATGTTATTATTCTAATTATTTTCTCAATCTGATTTTATTCATTTTATATCATATAAGTATTACACATATGTATAGTTTTTCATAACAAATAATCCATACTTATATACTTTCTAATCTTATATTTATATATAAAAAAAATATATTATATATACTTTACTAGCTGTATTATATAGGTTTGCTATATTTCCATTATATATAATAGTTATATTATATACTATACAGTCAATTCTTATAAAGATTTTAAGAGATTTGATTAGCTAATTCATTATAATAAAAGTATTTTTATTATATTTGTTTAAAAAATTTATTATATTAAGAGTTCGCTAAATCAAAAGTTGACTATATATAGTAATTATTTTTGCATTATATGTAAAATTTACATTATACACTATATAGTTAAGGTTAATTAATTAGATCTATATAATGATTAATCAAATAATAATAGTAATTTAACTATTTTAATTCAAGATCAAAAAAGGTAAATTTTATTGGATGATAATTTCATGATACATGGTAACTTACTAACACTTAAAACTGTTTTAGAATTATTATAGAACTGTAAAAAATCAAAACGATTTTATTGATTTCTTATGATATAAATTTTTATGATATATATTATGCAAAACTGCTTTTGACTAATAAATCTGAAAATATTTTAATTATTATATTAATTTAAATTTAATTTAATTGAATCATGATATTAAAAGAATATAAAATAATTAATATATAGTCTTATATATATAACATTTTTATTAAATTCTTTAATCTACTTATAATCATAAATATTTATAAAGATAAATTTAGATAGTAATACTTATTTTAAGCTTTGTTCATCTGATCATGATAAAATATATAAAAAAATAGAAAAAGTGTTAGCCTTTTTAGGATATAAATATAATAGTGAAATATCAGAAATATATTATTCTTATATTCATAATTTATTTAAAATAATAAGAATATTTAAAAATCTTTTCTAAAAATAAATATATTTAAAAGTATACAAATTTTCATAAAGATGATAAAAAAGTTTTATCCTTTCAAAATAAAAACAAATTATATATATTGTACTGTACATGACTTCCTAATATTATCTCTAAAAAGAATATAAATCATTATATAGATAACTATTTAAAGAGATGCATTACTAAAAATATTATTTTAAATAAATATATAAAAAAAAATTTTGTTCCAATTTATTGTTTTAAAAGAATTTTACATTTAGTAATATAATATACATATTATAAAAAGAGGCTAAAATGAAGTATTTTCTCATTCAAATCTCTTTTACACTCAGAAAAGAATAAATTGATATCAGTATTATATTCATATAATATTTATTCATCTAATTATAAAACTTATAAAATAATTATAGCAAAAAATTTTACATAAAGAAAGTATAAAAAAAATAATCTAATTTCTTCTCTATTATCCTAAAAATCTATTACATTAATATAATATTATGATCAGATGTTAATCTTAATAATTATAGATCTACAAATGTGTGGTAAAATAAAAAATGTCAAAAATGTCAAACATATTAAATATGTCTAACATGTTTAATATAGTTAATATGTTTAA
>CAJVPQ010000028.1:0-49667 GCA_910591825.1 Funneliformis caledonium
TTACTAACGTATGAGAAAAGTTTCGTTTGGAGGCGATAGAGTAATCATAGGGCTTTCATTTGCATATTTATTTATGTTACACTCGTCGATCTTTTTTTAAAAAAATTGTCATTTTTTTTGCACACCACTGGTATGTATGTATCTACAGGGGTACATTACAGAGAAATTTACGGTAGATAATGAAAATAAAGAAGAAGCAATAGTAAAAAAAAAATATTGGTAAACTTTAAAAATGGTAAATTATACGTTATTAAATAAAATATTTTTTAAAATACATATATCTATTACTTTCTTTAGAGTTTACCCAAATGTAAAGAAAAGTACGAATTATGCATCGATAAATTAGTTTTAATCGAACGTTACATAATATAAAAAAGATCGACATTTGATTTTATCACCTCGTGATAAAACGAATGTCCATTATGCTACGCGCAATATGACGAAATATAAATGATGAAATAAATTACGAAACAAGCTTTTAAGACGCGTTACATCGATTTCATCAGCCACAAAAAATATTTATTTTTTTTTGAATAAAACATTGGTGTGGTGTAAACATTTATTTATATACTATCGTAGAACTTATTTACTTATTTATTAATATGTATAACCTTAAATATAAATTGTTATGCTGAGATTATATTACAACCAATATAATTTTGGAACAGGTAAGAAAATTTTCCGCATTCAATAATAGATCGGGAGAATACATCTACCGACCGCCCATACCAAAATATAAATATATATAGTATATCATAGTTCAATTCAATTTTCTCATAAATATTTAAAAATCTCTCTATTAATTTTAAACCAAAAAAAAGATATCAAAAAAAAAAAAAATGTTCGACTTGAGCTATCTTGTCGGTTCTTTTGTATTAGGACTGTTAGGTTGTGCTACCTATGTATTAATTATTTCACCATATTATATCTCTCCTCTGAGAAAAATTCCCGGCCCACCTTCCGAAAGTCTTTTATTCGGAAATTTTCTGAGTTTAATTACGCAAGGGGTAGAATATCTTTTTAAAAATATGTCAACCATGTCCCTCTGTATTATTGAAGATTAACCCGGTTTTCTTTTTTTTTTTTTTTTAGTCCGGTGAACCAATGCTCGGATGGACAAAAAAATACGGAAACTTTGTAAAATTTCATGGATTTTTTAATCAGCCAAGCATTTTAATTACAGAAACAAAAGCGATACAAGAAATTACTTTAAATCAAGTATATGATTTTATTAAACCATCAATGTTTATTGGTGATGGTAAGGCCATTATTGGTGAAGGTCTTATTCTTGCAGAAGGAGAATCCCATAAGAGACAGAGAAAAATGATGAATCCTGCTTTCACCCATAATCACATTAAAGTATGTAATGCTCTTTCTCACTCTGGTTATTATTATTCAAAAAAGATGACCAAAAAAAAAAAAAATTTTTTTTCTTCTCGACACAATTTAGAATATGATTCCAACATTCATTCAAGTGGCTTCGAAATTAACAGGCTTGATAAAAGGCGAAGTGAATGAAGGAGAAGAAACAAAAGTTGGTATAACTTCCTATCTCACAAAAGCTACTTTAGATGTCATTGGCTTAGTCGGTAAAAGAAAAAAAAAAAAAATTTGATATACGCATTTAACATCTTAAATAAATAAAGTTCTTAACCTTTATGTATTTTTTAGGGTTTAATCATGAGTTTAATTCGCTAACTTCTTCAAGTGAATTAGCCGAAGCTTATGAAGCTATTTTTGGTATCACCCCAAACAAAACATCCATTTCTCTTAGTTTTTTATCTGGTTACATTCCATCTATAAGAAAAATTCCAATCGAAATAAATAAAAGATTTAATAAATCGGTTGAGGTTATTAATCGTGAATCAACAAAGTTGATGAAAGAAAAATATAATGACGACAAAAATAACAAGTTGGAAGGAACTGATTTATTAACTTTATTAATTAAGCTTAACAAAACTTTGCCTATCGAAGAAAAAATGACCGATGGAGAACTAAATTCTCAGGTAATTAATGTAGATATTTTTTTTTTTTAAAAGGGAAAAAAAATTTATCTAATTTAACTGTCAAAATTTATTTTCTCTTTTGGATAATTAGATTATGACATTCTTATTAGCCGGTCATATAACCACAAGCATTTCAACAAGTTGGGCACTTTATCAACTTGCACAACAACCACATGTACAAGATTTATTGCGGGAAGAATTAGTTAGAGCCTTTCCAGATAAGTCAAAATTTAATCCCACTTTTGACGAAATCAATTCTTTGGAATACTTAAATTGTGTTATTAAGGAAACGTTAAGATTATCTCCTCCAGGTATGAGTTGAATTTATTTATTTATTTATTTTATTTTTTTTTTTTAACAAAATATTCATTAACCTGGTGAATTTTATTTTTTATTTTAGCTCCGGTTATTCAACGAGTAAATGTAAAAGATGTGGTCTTTGATGGTCATTTTATTCCAAAGGTATTGTTCAGTATGTTCATTATGTTTGTATTTGATATAATAAATAATAAATTTATTTTAATAGAATACTCAATTGATAATCCCAATCGGAGCACTTCATAAGTTACCATCAATTTGGGGTCCAACAGCCGATAATTTCGATCCAAATAGATGGTTAGATCCTTCTTTAATGAAAAATGTAAATAATTATAATTACTTACCTTTCTATACTGGTGCCAGATCTTGCATTGGTAACAAATTAGCCTTAAATGAATTTAAGATATTACTAAGTATGCTAGTTAGAAATTTTGTTTTTCGTCCAATCGAGGGATTACAGATTAATATACATAAAATTGGTAGAGCTGATCAACCCGTTGAATTAATGGTTTCCGAAGTTGAAGCTTAATGAAACCACCTCTTTATTTTATTTTATTTAACATTTTATAACCGAATAAAAAAAATTTTTTATTTTACATAAATTATTGAGATCGACATGTGTTAATTTGGAATTTCGGGCCATAAAATTTTTAAATTTTGTCAGTCATGTGAATTTCACCAAGAAACGGGCTAGTTGACTGACTCAAAGGTTTGATAACTCGATTTTCAGAACGTGTAACGTTGAACATTTTATTTTGACATTATGTGGTGGTGTAATGATACATTAAATCAAACCACAAAAGTCGTTTTTTTATTTTTATAAAATAGGAAACAAAAACAAAAATCAAAAAAAAAAAATAAACCTGCAAAGGGTGCATTTGAATTACGTTTCATAAATTAAATTCTCATCAACCTCCCAGTTAAAATTATTAAATAAAATTATTAAATATAATCAGGAAACTCCGTGATTGGGTCGTTAAAGAATTTTTGACTAAAAAAATTATGATCTTTTATTTTGGACACGAGTCGCGACTTTATTTTTTCCTCTATGAGTGACCGTAAACGCTTTATGAGAAAAGCGAATAAGGATTGAATTCCTATTTGGTCAAAAAGGCTGATACACGCATTTATTTTAATTGTTTTGAACATAAAAAAAAATTTTTTTTGATGTATTGTATTGATATGATATGATGGTCTTTATCCAACTTGTGTGTGGGAAAATGTTTAGAGTAATTGTTTACTTTAAAATATTCCTTTGTGGTTGTTGATAGGGTAAACTTTTTATATGGTTTTGAAAAACCACATCCTGCTAGTAAACATGAAATTTATAAATATCCATCAATAAACTTTATCCGACTAACCAAAAAAAACGAAGGTTCTTTGTCCTTTGAAATAAATAATACTGCAAACCCTTATTTTTTTGTCTAGAACGTTAAGTGCGAAAATGAACATATTTTGGAATGACGATACTAATTACCTACAAAGAAATGTTCATGTGAGACCAAATGAAAAAGATTAGGCTCAATATCAAAAATAACTATCAATGGGATCAAGAAATTATTAATTAATCCTTTATTGGCAGGTCGTCCAAAGATTGTGTAGTCCTTCTTCCGAGAAAGAAAAGAAAGAATACTTTCTTTTTTTTTTTTTCTTATAATATATATTTTTTTTTTTTTTAAAAAAAAAAAACGGAATAGTAATGTAAATATGAGATAAATAACTAGTAAAGAACCGGTTGAAAGCAATTGTCAAAAACCACGTAAAATTAAAAAGTTACTTCAAAGTAATCAAACCTGTTATATCGCAAGATATGGTTTCAAAACTAACATATAACTCCGAAAATCAATCACGTTATCACAAAAGATGCATAAACATTTGATCATTTTTATAATAATTTTCATTCACTGTGAATCCCTATCGTGACCAGACCTTGTGACATAATTAAAGAACATCTATGTAATAACCGTGGGAATAGAATTCTAACTAGGTCAATAATTTTTCCAAAAAAGAAATTCGGCGGAAAAAATATTATTACATTTCATATATATATATATATATATATAAATATGTATATAAACCCAAGGTTTTAACCTCCCATGACACTCTTCAACCTTCAACATTAAAAAAATTATATATATCTTTCGGGATTCATTATGCATGTTCAAGGTTCTTCCAAAACTCCTGAAAACAGCTATGGTAAGGCAAAGGTGTTAGAGGGTTTAAAGGTTTAGCTTGCTTTTAAGTAGACACCCACAAATTGTGCAACCACGTGATCGCGAAGGTTTCCAAGCGGTTTTAAAAGCTAATCCTAGTGTGATGATGTAACGAGTCCATATCAAACCGAAAAGGAAGCGCTAGTAATTACGTGAAAATGAAAATTAGCAAAATAACCGTGAATTATACATATATTGATTAATTTCACACATTTTTATGAAGGACTGATAGGATGGTATTCATGATAATTCATTATGGGCTTTTTAAATTTTTTCCATTTTCTCTTTTTTTCTTTTTTTTTAAGATTTGGAAATGGAGGATACGGATATGAATGACTCTGCCGTTCTTGTCAGTCCTCCTCATACAAGTACTACCTCAAGTTCTCTACTAACGCAAGATGAAAACGAATTGGATACACGTGATGACTTTCCAATGGAACTTGACTACAATGATAATAATTCCGTTACCGATGATAATGATTGCATTGGTGATGACTCCGATGATGAAGCTTCTTCCAACGAATATCAAGATGAACCTTCGTTCCATGAATCTGAATACCGAGATGAAGCCTCTTCCAATGAATCTGAAAGTCGAGAGCCATATGATTCTCAAACAAATTATGGTAAAGACTTGGCTGAATACATTCCCGGGTTATATCGTCTGTTAGACTTATGTAAAGATGATGGTACGAATGGATTTGGTAAGTTTCCCTAACATTTTTCTGTAAAATGTAAAAAGTGTCCTTATTTAATTTCACATTTCTTTTTAGTAGATAAAATAACTATCTCGAGGGATTATTTAGAGAAACTATGCAACAATTATGTTCCATCAAGTTTCAAAACTATTTCTGAAATTGATTTTACGAAATTAAATTCAATCTCGATTCACCTTATTGGATGTTATGGAAATCACGCTTTAATTGCGGGGCTCCTAAAGAAAAAAGGAATTATTGATCAACAAATGTGTGTAATTGGATCAAAATATTTTCTTCAATGCTCGTTATCTTAATCGTTTTTAAACTGCCTTTTTTATTTTAGACATGACGCGCTCGTTGCATCGAATTCTTCAGACAATACAAATAAATCGTCTTTACGTCCTGGTATTTACTTGCTGGTTGTAAGTTCAGACTTGGGTTTGGTAATCCATTGGCCGGAAGTAGGATGTTACGAGGAAAATGCTTCCTCGCAATGTAAAAAGAATGCGACTAACCTTCATAGGTATTAATTCAAATTGCATAGAAGCCTAATCATAACTTATTTAATTTTTAATTGAATTGATTCACATTTATTAAATGTTCTAGATATTTGACAAAGCTTACTGACCATCAGCTTTGTCTTATGGACGGTAAAGATTTGGAAAGTTTTGATTGGAACTTGGACAGTTCTGATAAATCCGATAGGGATTCCGACGATGAGAATGGATCACATTATAAATTTGAGGTGAAATTAATTCAAGAAGAACAGGAAAACTTTAAACTTCAACCCGGCTTCAAGGTTTCGATTCTAAACCAAATTTTTTGATGCTTTCACAAATGTAAAAGATATTTTTACACTAAATTTAAAAATTGTCAATTATTAATTAAGTTGGATTTACCAAGCAAAGTAAAGAACGAAATAGTTAATCACGCTCATGATGATATTCCTTTGTATCCTATTGGTAATAATTTAAATATTTATTTTTTTTCTTTTTTTTCAAAAGGGAGGATGTCTCTAAACTTTATGATTTAAATAATTGCTCATTCAATCTTTTTTCTATTTATTCTTGGATCTAGTCGTCGAATCTTCTACGTGTCGTTCGTTTGCTACTCGTCAATTAGCCTTTCGATTATGTACATCCACCCCAACTATTCCTCAAATTGACTTTGCTTGTGAACTACAGAAGAAGTTACGGAATCGAACTTTACGTTTCGATCGCGAAAAAATGAACATGAAATCATTAGAGATTTTGATCAAGCATGGATTAAGTATGGAAGATGAACTTCTAAGTCAATTACGTAATGCCATTGCAGTTGCAAAGTTGCGATTTGAAAAAAAGAAGGATCAAGAAAGGAATGCCATAAAAAAGGATACTGAATTGATTTCGAATCTGGCATGGGAAAAATTACGCTCCTGTTATAGGTATTTATCATTTTCTTTCTTTAAAAATCATATTAATGATGTTAACCGGTTCTTGTTTCATAGTCAATTTGAAGAGATGATTGACTCCTCTTCGCAAGCAATTATAAGTGACTATGGTTAAGTATAATTTTTAAAATTTTGAAATCCTCAGCCATATATAACTTTATTGATAAATGATTTCAATTTTAGATTTAGTACGAATCCGTTCGAATTATCCAAAGATTGATGAACAAATTGATGAAAAGATCGATATCAATTCCAAATCTTGGATTAGACTGAAAAGAAGATACTATTTAAACATGATAATTATTGTTGAAGTATATCAATTTATTAAAAGTAATGGATCGTGTAATGAAGCAATTACAGAATCCGCGATTCAACTTTTTTATGCTATGTTCATGGATGGAGAAAATGATGCGCATAAGTTAATAAGTAAATACGAGGAGAAACTAACTTCGCTCGCTTGCAAGTTGCCAACCTTTTTTGCCGGTATCTCTTTCACACCTGAAAACATTAATCGATTTGTTGGAGATTCGATTAAGAGGGCCCAAGATACGACAGATATCAGATTCATACAAGAATTTATGAATTTAGAATTCTTTGATGGATTTAATGGGATCAAAAATAAAGTCGTGGTTGCCTTCTTTGAAGAATACCAAAAATGGAGAAAATCCGTTTTTCCGAGTAACATTAAAGATATTCTGCCAAAATCTTCCATCAATAAACAAGTGTTGGAAAAGTTAAATTACGAATACGAAAAGGAAGTACGAGAAATACAAGCTCGTGAATTTCAACGAATTTGCGATGTATTAGAAGAAAAATATAGAAATGGGTATGTCTTTATTAATCATTGTTCAAAATGAAATCGTTTATAACTAATTCCTTTTTTTTTAAAAAAAAAATTCTAGATTTATGAAATTGAATATCATAAATGTTACAGGTGATAACTTAACCTGAATTTTTTTTTAATTTGTGAAAACTCACTTGGCTTTATATTAACAGTCCATTGTTTTTTTTTTTTTTTTTTTTTTTTTACATTTATCACTAGAATCTGAGAGTGGATTTCGATTCCATCATGAAATTGAAGAAATTCTGACGGAACAACTACATGTAACAATTTATGAAACTTCTTTAGACCAATCAGATACGCATCGACTTCAGGAAGATGAATTTCATGTTCCAGATATAGCTTTGAAGCGTGGTCAAGAAGTTGCATCATTTCACCTTGATCCACGAGTTTACGACATTAGGTAGGAGAAACAATGATTTGCGTTCTTTTTTAATATCTAGGAAAAGCAACTAATTTCATTTTATTGGTTACAGGAATATATCTCAATTTGAAAATCGTAAATTTCTTCTCGTGCTTTACAATAAAAAATCGCAAAAAATTGAAATTTTCCTCGACACTGCCGAGCGGTTGGCACAAAACTTTAAATCAAAGAGTTCATTTAAACCAATTAAAACGTTGAGTGTGGAAGATAAATTTCTTATTGCAATTAATGATTCAAAGAAATTAATTGCAATTTATCATACAAAAAAAGCTGAGGTATGTATAAATCATCTTTTGGGTATTAAAATCCATAAATTAATTATATATATTTTTTTTCAAATAGTTGGATGTATTTAATTTTATTGAGGGGCAAGCCATGTATCCACGAAATCCGAAAATCCAGTTAAAGCATTGGTATAATAATAATGCTCCGACCATTCAACACTTCTTATTCATCAACAGTACCGAAGAACTTTGCTTTGTTGAAAGAAGCGGACGTACACGCATATTCAATCTTATCAATCAACAATTTCGACCAACAACTTGTGACCTTCCATCTGATGCCGCAAAAATTTTAAGTTCTCCCGATGGTTCATGTATCGTAGCATTCGTAAGAGAAAATTCGGGACCTAAGACACCTTACGTTGATGATAATACTGATAGTGAATATACCGATAGCGAAGATGATGGCACGGTTGCGCTTACCAACAAAGCTAAAGAAATATGTCGTGCTTATGTTTATTTTTGTTCGACTTTCGGATACTCCAACTATAAAGGTAATTAAAAAATTTTCATATCCTCTTTAGCTTATATAAGTTACATATTAAAAAAAAAAAATAATCTCTCTCTCGTTTGAATAGTTATTAACTTACCGCCTACCCTTCAATCCTTGGAGTTCCTACAATTTAGTTGTATAAATAAACTACAAACCCACTTGATGTCACTTGATTTAAAAAATGGACGTTTCAGCTCATCAATAGTTAAAATTACGCTCGAAAAAACTCAATATCGTTTTCAGAAGCAAAAACAGACACTCGGATCTGCGAGGTTAATTGATTCTAATAACGATTATGCTCATATTGAAGGAAGGAATACTCATTTTCAATCTGATCAAAAAGTTCAAAAAGGAGAATATATTGTGTTAATGGGTGAAAGGTTCAAGGTGATCGATGTTATTTCGGATACCATGTTAAGAGTTACCGGCAATTTTAAACCTACGAGCAAATTTAATAGTTGGACTGAATTCCGTATTGAACCCAAAACAAAATTAAATGGTCTCATCGATGCCTATAAACTGATGTTTGAGAAATATCCAGTTGAAAGTTATGTTGATCCCGAGCAAGATCGTTTTATCAATTTGAAAATCGTTCTCGATATTGATGATGATGAAGTCGAAAATTATTGCGAGAAATTTGAGAGTTACATTACCGAAACTTTTGAAGGTTTGAAACGTACTACAAAAAAACCTACCTCAATATTAAAGAGATTTTCCACATCTGTCATACCTTTCCAAGAGCTTCATATTGAGCATTTGACGAGATATTCATCAAATTACAAATTAGGAGAATGGATCATTCAACTTTGTTGTTTAATTCCTATACAAATTGCGATAGCAAGAAATAATTTATTTCAACCGCTTAGGGATGGATTGGCTTCAAATGATATGGAACATGATGATGGTTCTGGTCATCATGTGGATAGCATAGCAAAGAATATTTCTTTTGGATGGTATGAAGGAATATTTAAGTATTTTGGTGATAAAAAAGTAAAAGTTGTTTCTAGTATGGGTGAACAATCGTGCGGAAAATCCTTCATGTTAAATCATCTAGTTGGAACTACCTTCGACGGCTCCGTAATGGTAATTATTAATCTCTCCCCCTTCCTTTTTTTTTTTAAAAAAAAAACAAAAGCTAATTTATAAATTTTCATTTCAGCGTTGCGTTGATGGAGTATGGATGTCATTAGGTAAACTAATGATTTTATATTGCATTATATTAAGTTATGATTAATTAATTAAACTTACAATCTCTTTAAACAGTTAACACCAAGGACTATATTTATGTTACACTTAATTTTGAAGGGTTAAAGTTTCTCGAAAAAAGTTCACAAGAAGGTAAAATTACAAAACTTATTATTTTTCATTTCAAACTATTCATTATATTAATATATACAATAAATCTTTTAGATATGTTTTTAACACTTTTCAATACGGTGATATCAAATCTTATACTCTTTAAGGTGATTAATTTGATATTATCTTACTACCACTTTCTTTACATATTTACTAATGAATGGAAATTATTATTTTCAAAAACAGAATAAATTTACCGTAAATAAGGATATGTCTTCAATCTTTCAAAGATTTCAAGATGGCGCAATGTTATTTGATCCAGATCCAAAAATATTTCAGGTACAATTCAAATATTATTTATATATATAATCCAAATGTGACGGAGAAAGTCGAATTTATTTAATGTTTTAATTATTTAGGCAAGGCTTTGTATCATCATAAAAGACGTGCCTAAGGCCGACAAAGAAGACATTGTTAGGGAATTTCAGTCAAAAATTTCTCAATTGGTTTCTGAGGTACATTTTATTATATTATTTTCAAAGGGTTTTTGTTACGGCTTTATTTATTTAAAATATTTTTTTTTAGGGGGGTAAAGATAACTTTATTTCAAGGATGTACAAAGGAGGACTGGATATCATTCCTTGGCCAATGTTTAATGACGCTGGATGGTTTAAAACCTTATCTAATGTTAATAAAGATTTAGAGAAACAGAAAGCAAAATATGAAAATGCGCGAACCTTCTTACAAAATACAAAGTTGATCATGGCTAAATTGAAGGTTCGTAAGGTTATCCCGTTCTTAATAAAAAGAATTTCATACTTATATTTGTAACTTTTTAGATATGTGATTGGGGTTCGTTAGATGAAAGCCTCATACAAATTCGCGTCGCAACATTAAAAGGATTACTATCAGTCGCTGTTTCTTATGGTTTAGAACAAAAATCTCCTGATTTCGAACCTCTCAAAGTAAATTTTATTTTTGTAATTTACGTCTTTAAATAAGTTTGTAAGCTAGAGAGATATTTAATTTTATAATTTTTACTTCTTTATTTCTAGAACCACGATACCGGAGAGCCAATTGAAGACCAAATAGACAAATTTTCCACGATTTTATTTGACTTCAATGGAACTGATGATGAAATATTAGCAGATACTGATATTCAATTATATGAAGACAGCTCATCTTTTGTCGAACTTTCTGAAGATTTAAGAGAGTACTTCGGAACTTACGTCCAACCACGAGAAGTATCTTCCGATGACACGAAATGGTTCCAAAATTTAAATAATTTCTTTAGATATGTCGTTGAGCGTCGCGTTGATCGTGTCACTGATTGGTATAGGCAAAATACTACCAATTTTCCACAAGATAACAGTGATATTGTTAACGGAAGGTTTGCAATGGAGCAGGAATTAAACAACCTTATGCGTTTGTGGACATTGTGCGGATTGACATGCTATCAATGTGGCTTAAAATGTGTTAAAAATCGTGAACACGAAGATGAACATGATTGTTTGACAGATCATAAGTGTCATTTCAATTGCCAGTTTACTGAACAACATAACCTTAGATTAATTCCGTCATGTAATTACAAAGCTGGACATGAAGGCATGCACGTTTGTAGTAAAATAAAAATTCATTTATGTGGTCAAAAATGTAGTCTTCACAATAAGCGTAATTGCCTAAAAGTTTGCGCAAAAAAAATTGGACATCACGATGAACATATTTGTCAATCGACACGTCATTTTTGTGAGGAAAATTGTTCATTGTCAACAAAAACTCACAAAGGAGTAGTTTATAAGTGTCCTAACAAATGTATTGTTCCATGTGAAGATCAACACGAAACGCATCGTTGTGAAGATGTAACGTGTCCGATTCAGTGTCCTTTTCCAAATTGCAAGAAAAAATGCCAAAGCAGTGATCATTTCCATTCAAATTCTAAATCACGAGTGGATCACTTTTGTGGGTATGTACATCATTTTATTTTTATTTTTATTTTATTTTTATTTCATTGGAAACGATTTAAAATTTTTTGATTTTAGGGATGAACATCAATGTCGTGAGTTATGCGAAGAATCTGGTATATGTAAGGTAGTAATTGCCAAGCAAGGAGTTAATAAAGAATCTGAAAAAGAATCATTTACGAAGGTATAAATTAATATGTAAAAAGTTAGATTATTTTTTAATAAAGAGATATTAATATTTGAATTATTTGAATGATGTTTTATTAACAAAATAGTATGTTCAATCAAGTGAAAGATTAAAATGCATTAAAAAAATTCCTCAAAATGAATTTAAGCACCCCGGAAAACACTCTCATGAAGAAGATGGTTTTCATTTTTGTGACGCAAAGTGTCAATTCTGCGAATGTTTTGTACGTGTTATACAATAATCTCTTTTGTTTGTGAATTCTTTTTATCTTTTATTATAACGTAAAATGTTTTATAATTAGTGTACATTGCCTCATGGGCACACGCAACTTCATGATACCAAACATGGAAATATGATACCAAACCAATTCAGTGATGACGAAGAATATGCAGGGTATATTATATTTAATCTTATTATTAATATCAATAGATATATCTTTATTTATTTTTTTTTTTTTTTTGGCTAAAACATCTTTCAATCGTTAGATACAAATCAATTAATCAAGGAAAATTCGTCCCTTGCAACTTGGTATGTATATATATTTTTGATTAAATGATGTATATTTTTTTTTTCTTCAAATATCTTTTAATTTTTTGTTCAATTTTTTTCAATCTTAGTATTGTAAAGATTTAGGAAGACATCGACATGTTGATTATTGTCAAGACGAAAAGGCTTGTAAATTAGGACAAGATATTCAGCATATTGATAATAATGGTATTTTAAATTTGTATTCAAGTTCTCTTCAGTACCATCGACTCTATTTTAACTATTTAATAAATTATAGAAAAACCTATTAATGATAAACCGCTAGATTTCATTTCTCATAGGTTGTTCTGGGAACGTACAGGTTTTAAAGGTATGTATTAATTCTTTATTTCTTTTATTTAATGTACATATTTTTGAATAAATTTTTTTTTTTTTTTATTCCAGATCCTTATTCTGTTCAGGAACAACAAGAGTTTGCAAAATGTGATCACGAATGTTCCGATGAAAAACATTCTCAAGGGTCTACAAATGCTCAAATTAAGTCATTTTGTGAATTACCACTTTTCCATGCTCCATTCGATCCAAGCTCAAACCCTCCAAATAACTATGGACATATATCTTCAGATGGGCATTATTATAATTGTGAAAATCCAGATACACGAGAAGCTGCCGCTTTTCATATTGTTTTTGTCTTGGATCGATCGGAATCTATGAGTTATAATGATATGAAGCCTTCACCGTGGACTTCTATTTTTAAGGAAATGAAAGCAAATCATAACAACAGACTCGGTGCAGCTTACAATGCGGTAAGATTTAAAATTAAAGAATTTAATGATTTTTACAAACTATTCTTATTCTTTTTAATGTATAATTTAGGTATACCAATTTATGGAAACACGTCTTACTTCCACTCAAGAAAACCAGAATCAATCGTCACCCACTTTGCGTGATAGCATTTCATTAATCCTGTTTGATCATAATGTTATCGTACCATTTGAGAATCGAAATTTAACGGAATCGGGAGCTTTATTGAAAACAATGCTTCAATATAAAACTGGTGGTGGAAAGAATTTCGATCTCGCAATTAAGAAAGCTGGGGATTTAATCTATTCTTATTTTGATCCTACAAAGTAGGTTTCTTACTTTTGTATAAGTTAAAATTTGAAATGTCCGTTTAATGTTTGCTTATGAATTTTTCTCGTCCCCCCTTTAGGACAAATGTCATTATTCTCTTATCTGATGGAGAATGTGGTATTCCAACAACTCAACTTAAAAATATTTGTAAGACGAATCAAACAAAAGGGTAATTATCATCAAATCTTTTAAATTTTGTTGCCTTAAACTAATTATTAAATTTAATATTTTGGAATTCTTTTAGTTCCCCATTATATCTCTATACAGTATCAATTAACAACGATTCACAAAGTCAACCATTAGAAGAGATGGCAAGGATTGCACAATCTTATCATCCTCCAAATACTTCATCCGGTGCTTTACGATGTCAATTTATCCGTGCCACTAATGAACCAAATTTAGTTAATCATTTTAGCAGTGTGGCGGAAAGTTTAAAGAAACACACATAACTTTCTTATATATAATTAAATGAACGTTCAAATAAATACAGTATATAGATGAAAAATCTTGTGCTTAGGTCTCGACTTTTTTTTTTAAAAAACATTCAAATTTACCAAATACCAATTGATGTATTTTTTTTTTTTTTTTTGATTATTTCATATATAAATAAATTTACTTTTTAAATAAATTAGTTTTAAATATATCCATTGGTGTCACGTAAATAACCCTAACCCCAATGACACGTAATGTGACAAATATGACGCCGAAAAAATTATTTAAAATTATCAATATAAAAAAAATTTTTTTAATTTTTTATATATAAAATCGTAGAGTATTATTAATTTTATAAATATAATAAGGATAAAAATTTGTAATCTTTAAAAAATGTTGATTTTTTCTATTCATCAATATAATATATAAAATTTATCAAAGAAAAATTCTCGTTATATAATTTATTAAGAAATTTTATAGTAAAATAATTTAATTAGTATAGATTTTTAAAAGAAATTTAATATAATTTTAAAATTGAATTGTTTTAAAAACTTCTATAACTTAAAATATCTATTAATAAAAAATATATTAAACTATATTTTTTTATTAATAATAATTATATTTTAAAATAATATGTGATATTTTATTAAAAAAATTAATACTTTTTTTTAAAATTTGCAAGCAATTTATTTGTTAACAATCTAAATAATAACTAAAAATATAAGACTTTGTAATAGAAATATATATAGTAACGTGATAAAGGTAAGATAATCATATATATTTATTAACTTATTAGTATTAATAAAATGTTAAAATAAAGAATAGATTTAATTAATAATTCATATTTTAAATTATAACTTGATATTATTTTAAGCTACATCTTAATTAAGGTTAAAACTAATATATTTATAATTGATATAGTATTTCTAATTATACAAACTCAATATTTTTATAATAATTTTAATATAATTAATTAAACTAATTATTTTACTGACTAAAAAAATTTAATATATCAATTTTTTTTCTTAAATTATAATCATTCTATATTTTCTATATCAACAGTATTATCAGTAAAATGATCTTTATATTATATTAATCTGATCAGATAACTAATTTAGATGTTTCATTAATAATATCAAAATAATATGATTTTAAAATTAAAATATGTTCAGATTTAATATTAACTATTTTTATTTTTATTTAGTTCTTTTTTCTTTCAATTACAAAGATTCTATATCTTATAGGTTTATTTTAAAATATTTTTTCATAAAATTTAAAATTAATAATAAAATATTATAACCAAAATAATTATATCAATTATGATTATTATTAATAAAACATATAATTATATTAAATTATTATTGTATTATATAATTATAATTTAAAAAAAATCAAATTTATCAAAATATATTTTTGAATATTAAATAACTGATAGTGAATATAGAATTATTTATAAAGACTAATTATATTTATAAATCTTTTTTGATTTAATTATCAAATAAAAATAGTATAATATTATTATCACATTTTGAAAATTACTATTTATTATTATAAATTACTTTAAAATAAATCTTACTTAGCTAAACTTTTAGAAATTTAACTGCCAAATTTAAATAGAGCGATCACTTTTAGTCATAGGATTATCAGACCTTATTCTTACTATATCATACTATGTTTGAATCATTATAATCTTTATCTATTATCAGAAGATCTAGTGATAAAATAATCTTACAAAACTTATATCTTATAAATTACCATTAATCTATGTAGAATTCTAAAAGATAAGTAACTATTATATTTATATTATCAAATTTACTCAGGAATTGAATCTAACTTTTAACTAAATAAAAATTTAACTAAATCAATATTTAGATCTGCAATATTTTCTATATTATTAATAATCTAATTTTTTAATGATTAGTTAATTACTTCTTTATAAAATAAAATTTTCTACTATTTAAAGATATTAGATAATACAATGATAAATTTTTTATTATATATACTATTATTATATTTTAAAAATATCTTTGATTATAAATAAAAAGTTATTACACATTTTGTAAAAATAATTTTAATAAACTAAATTGTAGAATCAGATTTATTATACAAAGTTTATTAAAATTATTTGAAATAATAAAGTTGATTAAAAAGAATTACAGTCATAATAGTATTACATCAAATTTCTTTATTTATTTATATATATAATATTTAATAAATTAAAAATTGTTATATATATTGTAATATTTTTCTTTTAAAAACATGAATAAAATATTAGATAATTTATTATTATAAAATTTTTTAATTAAATTATTATATATTTATTAATTTATATTTTATTTTATTAAATAGTAATAAAAAATTAAATTTAATAAATAGAATAAATTTTTTTAAAATAAATTCATTTTTACATTATAAGCTATATATAAATTATTTTTATTATCTTAATAAAACTTATCTATAAAGTAATCATAATATTTAAGATATTATATTTTAGATATATTTATTTATTTTAATCAGTTTATTAACTATAATATTTTAATTAAAAATGTATTAATTATAATAAGAATAAATTTAAAATCTGAAGAAATACAACCTAAAAATACATAAATCTTTGATTTAAAAAGAAAATTAATTTTAAAAAAAAATGATTGCAATATATAATAAATACCATATGTCATGAGTTAAAATACCTTAAATATTTGAAGATTTGAACTTTATATCTAGGTATATTATATAGACAGTACATATCAGGTACTATATATAGAAGGTATAGAATTTTAAAATATTTGAGGTATTTGCTGTTTATAATATCCAGATACTTTAAATTGTACTAATAAATAATTAATACATATAATATATCAAAATTATAATTATATCAATATTTTTCTACTATCGTTTAGATATTTCATTAAAAATAATAACTGAAAATAGCTTTTTTTAACCCCTATTTATTTAAAATGATACATGAATTATTTTTATTTTTATTTTGTAAAGCAAACTATTAAAATAGTTATTATTAATAAGAAGTAAAATAAAAAAGCACAAAACTATTTATTACAAAAAAAGGCAATAATAGAATGTAAGAAAGAAGTTAATAGCAGTACATTTTTTAGAAAATAATGAAAATAATAAATGTGAAACTGTTAGAAAGTTTGATATTTAACCTAAATAAGTGAGAAAATAGAATAATAATAAAGTAATATTACTGGCAATTGTATCTTATATTATCAAACTTTACCCAGATAAATCTGTTAAATATTCAAGTTTGAAAAATGATTTATATGTGTAAATTTATAAAAAAAAAGTAATAAAAATGTTGTTATCAGAAAAATGATTATTAATAAAGTCATTTTTTTTAAAAAAATCAAAAATTTTTAGCAGATAATCTAGCTATTTCATCTTTTTAGAAGACTAAAGTTAAAATAATTTTGACTATTTTAACTATTTTAATCTAATTTGAATTTGATTAAGCTTAAAAAAACTTTTTTATTTATCACAATAAGAAAAAGCTGTATTAGTAAAGTTTCTATTTTGTGGTTTTGCAATACAATAATTTATCAAGTAAAAATTTGCCTGCAAAACCATTGAAGAGATAAGTTATATATACAGTATATTAAAATTTTTTATTGCAACCTTTTACTCACTTATGGAATATTAGGTAGGAGACCTCCACGAACATAGTTCGTCATATCCATTATATGAGGAGCTAAATTTGGAGATGTACCGCCTGCTCATGGTAATCATCCGATTGCATGTAAAGCATTTATTACATGAAGAAGATAACAACCATCATTACGGAATACACTATATTGTATTCGGTGAAATCCTGCTTGTTCAAGAATATCCACGACTTGTCTATAATGACCGGAACTTGAACCAAATGAAGCAGTTAGTGCTGTTGCACCTAAGTCGTACTGAATGATCCAATTTCCAAAGAGCATAAGGGCATATAAGTTTTCCATGTTAAGAATTCAGTTCAGAGCAACGAATCCGACGAAGGAAAAGTTGGAGGTAATAGATATCTAGGTCGCGTTGTTGAACTTAAGAGGAAAAATTTCGATTTCTAATTTTAAGAAAGAAAATATAATTCAAACTTTTTAATGCACAGGTAGCGTTCCGCAATATGAGCCATGATGGAAAATACACTCTATAAATAGTTTATTTTTTTTTTTGAGAAATGGGAATTTGTTTAAAGTTTATTTTTAGTACAAAATAACAAAACTGTAATATGAATGATATAAAAATTTTCTTTTCGCCACATCTAACTTTAATAACGTTAACAATATGATTTTAAATCCTAACTTTAAAGATTTAAAAAAAGACTTTGACGGAGTGGCATCTTGTTAGTCCATGACCCATATTAAAAATTTAGTTATTGGTTGTAGTTGCTGTAAGTAGTAGCAAAGTATGATTGATGTAGGGGTTCGATGAAAGTATCACCCATTTATCAAGGCGTTGCTAAACTTAAATTTAAGTAATTTTTGTTTCTGTATCTGTATGAGTAGGATTTTGTTTTTGTGCTTATATATAAATCACGTGGAAAAAGTATTGGCAAATAAAAAGGGCAATTTTTTATAACGTGAAGTTTTTTTAAAAAAACATTTTCCCAACACTTCCTCGTCTTTTGTGCTTGCTTAATATCTCACGTCCCAGAACAAGATAACCGTGAGTCTTTTTTGTGAATGTTCTATTATTTTTCCAAGTTATTTATGTACTTATGGTTTACTCCCACAGAACCAACTCTTCGCGACTTTTACAATGCTACACAAAAAAAATCTGAAGAATATCATGCTTGTTTAACTACTACTATATATGGCGAAACATATTTGGACCCAGAAAAAGTTAAAGCTAGAGGTTTTGATATAAACGAGTAAATGATTTATCAACTTTGCTTTTTTGATCTCTTTTCTTATGTGTCTATTACTACAGAGCAATTGAGGTAGGGAATGAAATGATCAGATTGTCAGGGGAATGGTTTGATAAAACAACAAAAGAGAAAGGATTTCACACTATGTTCAAGGAATTTATTGATCAAGCGTAAGTTGGCATCTTAATTATCTTAATTACAAAACGAAATCACAAGTAGAAATTAATACATCTGTTTTAATAGTCCGCCACAATTTGTAAATAAAAGATCGAATTTTTCGAGTTTTGATGATTTGTATGACTTCACAAAGAAAGAAAAGAAGGGAAATAAGAATAATAAAAAGCTATCAAAAAAGGTATTTTTTTTTTTTAATTTACTTATTAAATAATTGATATTTAGTGATGATGTCGTTGACTCTTTTTTACATTCAGAAAATTCGTTCTTTAATGAACAAAGCTTCATATCTTGTGGGCCGTAAAATCAAACTTGAAGATAAATTATATGTCAAAGTCATTGCCGTAAAGACGAACGATGACGGTGTATTTTTGGAGGTGGAGGAAAAAGTGGGAGATAAATTGGAATATTATGAAATTATGTATCAACAAGATATGGTTGGATTATAAATTTTTTTATATTTTTTCATAGACGTAAATAATCTTGATATAATTCGGGTCATAAAATATTCTTGCCAAAAAAATTTCGATATAACTGGTTTTAGTTGCAAACCCTACTAATTAAAAACTTTATAAACTTTATACAAGTGTTTTTATTTTTACAAATATTTAGAATTCTTTTTTATAGACATAGACAATAAAAATTTGTTGCTTTAATTACTAAAAGTAATGGCTATAATTTAAGAATATGAAAATAATTATTTGAAAATTAATATGAGAATTAGTTATTATTATTCATTATTATCATTTCACCCAATTTTTTCAGCTTTCGATTTCGAGGTTTATACAATTGGAAATTGATCTTCCATTGTTTTTATCTGAAGTTTAACTAACGAAGTAGAGATATAATGCATCGCTATAAATTTATTTATAAACCCTTTTATGATTCTTAAGTATAGATTAAAAGAAATTTTGACATATTTTTAACAATATTTACAAAAAATGCCCTTTTATAACCTGTTCCAATTCTTAAATTCTGGATATAAGTCTGGAATTCTCTTGTCTCGTTCAGATTGTATGATTAAGAATTTTTTTTTTACAAGATGAAATATTTAAAAAGTTCGAGTTATTGCACAGGAACAATAGAAAAAAAATCATGTGTGCGTGATGCCTTTTCGAGTTTATATAATATAATAAATCCTAAAAAAGCTCTACATTATTTGTTAACATTTTATATCACTTCAGTAAAAAACTAAAAAGATTACATCCAAAGATAAACTTTTTCCCCCACAACTTACTTATCCAATAAACACCATATGCTTTGTCAAGTCCTGCTCCGCGGTGGAAACTCATTATTATTCATCGTCTGTTGTTGTTCATCAGCATTGATTACAAGAATATTTGAAGGTTGAAGATTTGTGAATACAAGTTCTTCTCATGCAGCAGCAGATTTGCTACGAAAACAGATTTTTGACTAAAAATTAAGATCTTTATTGCATTTTTCTCAGAACCGGATTTTCCTAGCAACCTTCCTATATTCCATTTTTCATGCTCAAAAAGGTACTAACGACATAGTTTTTATAATCATCCGAAATTTTCCGAGTTGTGATGTGCATGAGACATTATATTCCCAGATGAACTTTATAACAATTATGCCATCCTTCCAGACAAATTTTTATGGATCCTTCTTACTGATAGAGATAAGTAAAAGGAATATAAGCAACGTAAGGAACAAATCAAATATGAAGTTGTATAGTGCACAAATGAAGGATTAAATTAACTTACAATAGTTTGAGCCCTGTGATTTCGATAAATGGCTGGGTCTGGGTTGAGTTTTGGGCAAAAAACTTATAGACCCAGATCTGGATTTGATATGCTACTTCGTTCTTCATTTCGAGAAACAATTGATAGGAGATATTATAACTACTCCATCGCACACACGTTTCCATCACTTTAAAGAGCCTAATTTTTGTGAGTCTCGGTTTCGTAGTATTTTGATGATTCATAAAATAAATTTCTCAAAATCATTGAGAAATTGCTAAAGATACGATGGTAGAGAAGGATTGGGATGATTTGTATTTTTAAGTGGACGGCAATTAAAAATGGTTCTTTTTTTTGTTTGAATAACTTCTTAGGCTTGGCGGGCAATTTGAAGAAATATAATCGATTCCTCCTCAAGAACCAGTAGACATTATTTAAAGAAACTTTTCTGGTTTGTATGTTTTTATGAACCACACTTGCCAATTACTCTTGTGTAACATGACAGTCGTTGTTGGATAATATTTTGCTGATCATTTAAGTTCTTCTATCCTCCATCAAAAGAATTTTATCCAAATGGTTTTAAACAAAAGGTATTTCCACAAATATGTTTTTGTTTTTTTTTTAAAGGATAAAAACTCGTGTGACTTACTAACTTCTTGCGTAATGCAATCAAATTATAAATACCCTTGTGTTTTCCTCTTTTAGCGAAACGCAAGATAAAAATACCTCTTTATTTCACAATTTTAGTTGAAACTAATTGCCAAGCATATCAAAAATATAAGCGCCTTATAAAAAAAATAGAATTCTATACTATATATAATACTCATTAAAAGTGAAACTGTAAACTTGCAAAAACGTTTTTACTGATGTAGTAAATTTTATACATTTATGTAAAAATGTATTTTTAGAGGGAATACACGTTACTAGTTTTATTTCAATTGTGCTTATTTTTATTATTAAATGATCAGTCATTATAGTTGATTAAAATAAGAATCAATATATTATAATCATCTCCTTTTTTATTATTTTAATAGGAATTGTATGCATTTAATCTCTTTTAAAGAAATCCCTTCCTATGTCATAGAAGTTCCATGCAACTGAGAAATAAAATAAAGAACCCAACCAAATTTCTTTGATCGCAAATTTGTTTGGTTATTGTGATCAACACACTGCGCAGTGGTGTACATGGGACAATGTCCCGCCAAATTTTAATGTCTTGGACCCAAATGTCCCAATGTTCCCAATGACCTATCCTTACGGTATATATACGTAAACATTAAGAAATTGTTCGCCTCATATTATTTTTCATCGAGTGATGTAAATGAAGGTTCGACCTTATCAATATATATGTCATTTATGATAAAAATAACAATTACCAAATGATTACTTTCTCAAAGTATATGACAAAAACATTTAATCATTTTATCCCAACAATTGAAAAATTTTTCCGAACAATCGTGGGAAATCCAGTCAAATAAATTTTCATGTGTGTGTGAACTTTATCTAATAGTTCTCCAAACGGCTGATTGTTCTACATATGTTGATAAATTATTTAAAAAAATCAATCAACCTGCGGTTGTGAGAGAAAAAAAAAAAAAAAAAAATTATCTTATAAAAGACAGATTATTCTTTAAAGTAGAAATTTTCCTTCAACCGTCAAATCTTAATTAGTCGGTTAAATTATATCACCATGCACATTGTTAATTCTTCCCAAGATTCTGATGATTTTGGTAAGAATTTTATATCAAGGCAATGTATATATCAGAAAGCATGACATAAAGTGACTAATTTTCTTAATTCCTTCTGTATTTTCAAAATAAAAAAAAAAAAAAAAAAAAAAATAAGAATTTCAAGAAGATACAAATGGTTCGACCGTTCTTGTCAATCCATCGATGGCGTGTGAAGGAACTCCTTTAGTGCAGCAGCCAATCAGGGTCGAACCTAACTACCTTCAAAATATAAATGAAGCAAATTTGCCTCAATTAATGACCGATAACGCAGCAAACAAACAATCACCAATTGACCCACGTCAAAGGGATCTTATTGATACGAATCTTTTACAAAGATCGGTAGAACAAGTAACTGAGATTTCGGACCAAGCTCAAACTGTCAATTCACTTTCACCAAATTTAAGTGAAATTATGAATACGAAACCCTCTGTCGTTAACAACACGCAAAGATCGGAATCGATCCAAGCTCAAAATAAACAAACTTTTGATAATTTGCTTTTTCATAATTTATCATCTGACGCTAAAGATAAGCAAATGTCGGAATCTTTTAGGCCTTCAGACAAAAATATCGAGTTTCAATTTATGAATTTAAACCTTTTTTCTGGCGATTCTTCTCAACATTCTCACCATGATCAACAATTAGAAAATGCAATTACAACTGGATTCGAACAAATAATGAATTCGAGCATATTTGCTAATATACAAAAAGGAATTTCTACTCAATCTCAATCTGATGAATCATTTGAATTGACGTCAGATCAAGATGCTATCCGAAAAAAACCAACGAATGAAATTCCTAGGATGGAAACAAATTTTGGGAATGATATTGAGAGCAGAATTGATCCAAAGGAAAATATCCGCAAAGTTCTCAAAAATAATAAATATCATTCGCTTAATTCCAAATATGGTAAAGATTTAGCTGAATATATTCCCGGCTTGTATCGTTTATTAGACTTATGCAAAGATGATGGATCAAATGGCCTAGGTACGTTCCTTTATATGACCTGTATTATTTAAAATATTGATATGTATTATGAAAATTCACTCGATGTATTTTATAATTCTACAGTGGATAAAATAATTATATCCAAAGATTCTTTAAAGAAACTATGCAATGATATGGTTCCATCAAGTTTCAAGTCTATCTCTGAAATTAATTATACTAAATTGAATTCAATTTCTATCCGTCTTATTGGATGTTACGGAAACCATGCTTTAATTGCAAAACTCTTGTTAAATCAAGGTGTCATTAATCAACAAATGTATGTGGTTTATGAAATATATACATTCCATTTACTGTAATTGGATTTTAACTTGATCATTTTTTTTTTTTTATTTAGACATGATTTTCTTACAGAATCGCAATCATCCGTAAATAATCCTTCTTTACGTCCTGGTATTTATTTATTGGTAGTGAATCCAGATTTAGGTTTAGTCATTCATTGGCCTGAAGAAGGATGTTACGAGGAAAATGCCTCTTCTCAACGTAAAAAGAATATGACTAATCTACATAGGTATACAATTTATTAAACTGTGTTAATTATCAATAATCTTTATTGACATTTTATCAACTCATAGATATTTGACAAAGCTTACTGATCATCAACTTTGCTTTATGAGCGATAAAGACCTGGAAAGTTTTGACTGGAAATTAGATAAACCCGATGATGATTCAGACGACGACGAAGTGAGTTATGAGTATGAAGTCAAGAAAAGTCAAGAAGAACAGGAGAATTTCAAAATCGATACCGGATTTAAGGTTTTAATTTTTCTTTATATTAATTAGCGTAATATATCAAAACATTTCTTTTAACTGGATAATCAAATTTTTCAAGATGAATTTATCTGATAAAACCAAAACCGAAATAAAAAACACCACTCAAGATGAAATACCATTATATCCAATCGGTACTTTATTCATTCTATATATTTGAATTTTTTAATTCCTTTTGCATCCGTATTATAAAGATGATAAATTTATTTTTTTTTTAAAAAAAAATTTAGTGGTTGAATCAACTACAAATCAATCTTTCGTTACTCGAAAGTTAATGAAAACAGCAAAAACATTAAATAAATCGAATGCTACTTTTTTTGAATACTCATTTTCGAATGATTTTCTTAAAAAACTTGAGGGACATAGCTTATTTATTTGTCGTGAATCAATGAATATGAAGCAATTGGTATTCCTGGTAAAATATGGATTTAAGATGGAAAATGAACTTTTAAAACCATTCTATAATGCAATAAAAAATGAAAAGTCATCAATGGAAAAGAAAAAAGAACAAGAAAAAGATATAGTGAAAGAAGATGCAGAAATTGTTACTAGAATGATGTGGAAGAAATTAAAAGATTCTTATAGGTATTTTAATAACATAAATAACGAAAATAAATATCTTAAATTTAATTATTAAATATAATTATTATTTATTATTTTTATCACTTAGTTCATTTGAAGGATTGATCGATAGCAATACCACATCACATGAAATTGGAGATGAAGGTAACGTATTTTAGGATTGATCAAGGTTTGAATAATCTAAACTGATGTTTTATTTAAAATTCCTTAGATATCAAAAGAATTCAAGATAAATATCCCGATATCGAAGCGAAGATAAACGAAAAAGTTAAAATAAATTCCGACGAATGGCGTAGGCTGAAAAAAAGATTTTTTTTAGCCTATATTACTACTAAACAGGTTCTTAACATCTCAGACTTGAATTCTGAACAAAAACAAGAAATGACAAAGTCAGGGATCCAAGCATTTTGCGAATTGTTCAATGACAAAGAGAATGATACATATAAGCTTGTAAAAAATTATGAGCGTCAATCACGTGGTTTATTTTATTATTTATTGTCCAAGATTACGACAAGTATAGATTCGTATATTAATAAATTAGATCAATGTTGTAGTAATTATGTGCTTCAAAAATCAGACTCTGAATTCGTTCAGGAGCTTAAGTCATATTTTGGGGATTTTACCGATATACAGTCAAATGTGGTAACCGCTTTCCACAATGAATACCAGAAATGGAGAAAGGATACTTTTCCAAGTAATATTAAAAAGATAATACCCAAATTTTCCTTTAAAGAATTAAATGATAAGTTAAGCCACGAACTCTCACAAGCGAATAAAGAAATTGAGGTTCGTGAATTTGAAAGGATATGTAGCGAATTGGAAAATAAATATCGTGATGGGTGAGTCATATTATGTTAAATTAACTTCACATCATCTTTAAATTTATCATTTAACTTTATTCTTGCAATTTTTATATTTAGACCTCTGCGCGTTAATATATTAAATGTTACGGGTAATTTATTATAATAAATTATCATTGTATTGATATACTGTATATAATATAATTCAATCTCTTTTTCTCTTTTTTTTATAAAAAAAAAAAATCTGTAGAATGTAGTAATAGCTATTCTCGCAGTAAATCTTTTCGATTAAATTTTGAGTTTGAGACAACTCAACCAAATCAATTGCAGATATCCATTTACGAAACATCATTAGATCAATCAGATACCTTACAAATTCAAAATGACGAGTTTCATATACCTACTTTGCATCCAAATAATCAAAATGGAGCTACCTTTCAGATTGATCCTGCGATTTATGATTTCAAGTAATAATGCTTTACTTTTTCTCAAAAAAAAAAAAAAAAAAAAAATTAAATATAAATTCTAAATTACAGGAAAATATCTCAATTGGATAATCGCAAATTTCTTCTCGTGCTTTACAATAAGAAATCACGAAAAATCGAAATATTCTTTGGTTCTTCCCAACACATAATACAAACTTTCAAGACGAATAAACCTCTTAAATCTCTGAATACAGATGAAAATTTTCTTATTGCGATTAATGAGCCAAAAGAATTAATTGCTATATATCGATATACAGAAAATGATATTGTGGTAAGCAGATATTCTTTGGTGATTTATATAAATTTTTAAATCTAATTTTATTAACTGTTTAAATAGTTAGATGTGTATGCCTTATATGACGGTCAAACACATTTTTATGCGCGAAATTCAAATATTCAATTGTTACAGTGGTATAATAATACGGTTCCAAATTTGCAGTATTTCTTTTTTATTAAAAATACCGAAGAACTCTGCTTTGTTGAGAAAAGTGGTAGAGCGCGTATTTTTAACCTTGTAAATATGCAATTTCGACCAGCGGTTTGCAAACTTCCATCCAATACCTCAAATGTCTTAAGTTCACCCGATGGTTCATGCATTGTAGCATTCGTAAAAGAAAACTTAGAAAAAAATATGGTAAACATTGATAGTGTTGGTAGTAGTATTACTACTGATGATGAGAGTGACTATGATTCAGTTATTACTAATGAAGAACAACAACAGGATGATTCCGTTAAAGACGGTAACATTAAAGAAATATGCCGTGCTTATGTTTATTTTGGCGCGAATTTTGGAGATTCTGTTAGCAAAGGTTTGTAATTTTGTTATGTCGTATATGCTCTCGCTTAAATTTCTAATAAAACTCGTTACTTTTTATCTTATAGTTGTTGATTTACCAACATCTCTTCAATCCTTGGAATTCTTGCAATTTACTTGTATCAACAAAATACAAACCCATTTGACGTCATTTGATTTACAAAGTGGATGTTTCAATTCCGCAATAGTTAAAATCACCCTTGAAAAGACTCGATATCGTTTCCAGGAACGAATGCAAAAGAAGTCACTTGGACTTGCAAAATTAATTGATTCTCCTAGAAAAAATGTCAATTATACTATCATTGAAGGAAGGAACACACATTTTGAACAAATTGTTCGTAATGGAGAATTCATTGTATTAATGGGAGAAAAGTTTAACGTGATTGAAGTTCTTTCTAGCACAAAATTGAAAGTTGGTAGTAATTTTAAAAGTGGATTTGATGATTGGATGGAATTCCGTATTGAACCAAAGACAAAATTAAATGGCCTCATTGATGCTTATAAATTAATGTTTGAAAAATATCCGGTTGAAAGTTGTATCGATTCCGCACAAAATCGTCCTCTAAGTTTAAAAATCGTTCTCAATGATGAAGTTGACGACGAAAAAATCGAAGAATTCGGCGAAAAATTTGAAGAATATATTTCTGAAACTTTTGAGAATTTGAAACGTTCTACAAAAAAACCTGCAACAATTTTAAAAAAATTTTCTTTATCAATCACTACTTTCCAAGCCCTTGATATTAAAAATGTGAAATTTCAAAAGAAATTTTCATTAGCATATGAAATAGGAGAATGGATCATTCAATTATGTTGTCTAATTCCAATACAAATTGCTGTTGCAAGAAATAATTTATTTCAACCTCTTAAAGATGGATTATCTTCAAATGATATCGAACTTGATGACGGTTATGGTGGTCATGTGGAAGGCATAGCAAAAAACATTTCTTTTGGATGGTATGAGGGGATTTTCAGGCATTTTGGCGATAAAAAAGTGAAAGTTGTTTCTAGTATGGGTGAACAATCTTGCGGAAAATCATTCATGTTGAACCATCTTGTTGGAACTACCTTTGACGGCTCCGCAATGGTAAATATCAAATCTCATTTAAAATTTTTTTCTCTTTTTAAAATAAATGACCAAATTAATATTCATTTCAGCGTTGCACTGAAGGTGTATGGATGTCACTGGGTAATAAACATTTTTGCTTCTCGTCTTAAGTGAAATATTACTCAATTTATTTCTTTTTCCTATATAGTAAATACCAAGCAGTGCATTTATGTAGCACTCGATTTTGAAGGTTTAAAATCTCTCGAGAGAACTCCTCAAGAGGGTCAGTATATACTATTTTTATTTTTACTATCATGAAATTGCGTATTAACGAAGATATTCATTCTTTTTTTTTTTTTAGATTTATTTTTAACACTTTTTAATACAGTAGTGTCCAATCTTATACTTTTTAAGGTGATATGTGATAAATTTATTACTTTATTCATTTCAAATTTTTTTTTTTTACTTTCTCATTCAAATTATATTTAATTTCAAACAGAATCAATTTGCAGTAAATAGAGATATGTCTTCGATGTTTCAAAGGTTTCAAGATGGTGCAATGTTATTTGAGTCAGATCCAAAAATATTCCAGGTAAAAGTTAATATATAATCTTAATAAAGAATAACATAAAAAAATTATTTATTAATATGTTTATAATTTAGGCGAAACTATGTGTCATCATAAAAGATGTGCCTAGAGCCGACAAAGAAGACATTGTAAAAGAATTTAAATCAAAATTTTCTCAATTAGTTGCCGATGTACAGTATATATTTTATTATTATATGTTTTCAAGGATTTTTGTTGCGGCTTTATTTATTTATTTTTTGAAATAATTTTAGGAGGGGGAAGATAACTTCATTTCAAGAATGTACAGAGGGGGGCTTGATATTATTCCTTGGCCTATGTTTAATGATGCCTCATGGTTCAAGACATTATCAAAGGTTAATAAGAATTTAAATAACCAGGAACCTAGATATGAAAATGCACGAAATTTCTTACAAAATACAAAAGTAATTATGGCTAAATTAAAGGTCTGTAGAATTATATATATATTAATTATTTTATTTATGATTGATTAAAAAAGAGACTTGAATTTTATAACATTAGATATGCGATTGGGGTTCATTAGACGAAAATCTCACTCAGATTCGTGTTGCAACATTAAAAAGATTACTCCCAACTGTGATTTCCTTTGGTTTGGAACAAAAAGATTCTACTACTGAACAACTTATGGTAATAATGGTTTTTACTTATATTGATGTAACATAAGCTTCGACAAGTTTAACGAATTTTTAACGTTGATTTTAAATTACTTTTTCTATATACTTCAAAAGAATCGTGATACCGGGGAACCGATTGATGACTCAGTAGTCAATTTTTCTGAGATTTTACACGAGTTCGAAGAATCTAATATAACATTGTCAGATTCTGATATCCAATTATATGATGAAAACGCATCTTTTGTCCGACTTTCTGAAGATTTAAGAACTTACTTCGAAGAAAATATACAATCGCGTAAAAACTCATCCGATGATCTCGAATGGTTCGGCAACTTCAATAGATTCTTTAAATATATTATCGAGCGTCGTGTTTCACGTGTTAAAAATTGGTATATGCAAAATACTGCCAAGTTTCCGCAAGATAACAGTGATATTCTTAACGGGAAGTATGCAATGGAGCAAGAGATAAGCAAGCTTACACTGCTATGGACATTTTGTGGATTAACATGTTATCAATGTAATTTAAAATGTGTCAAAAATCGTGATCACGAAGAAAGTCATAATTGCTTAACAGATCATAAATGTCATTTTGATTGTCATTTCACTGAAGCCCATAATAGTAAATTAATTCCAATGTGTAGTCATAAGGCTGGACATGAAGGAAAACACGCTTGTGATAAAATAAATCATTTGTGTGGTAAACCTTGTAACCTTATCGATAAACGTAATTGTCAGAAAGTTTGTTCAAGGGAAATTGGACATGAGGAGGAACATCTATGTCAATCAACACTTCACTTTTGTGGAGAAGCTTGTTCATTATCAACAAAAACTCAGAAGGGAGATTATAATTGTCCTAATAAATGTATTAGACCATATGAAGAAGAACACGATTTACATCGTTGCGAAAATCCAACTTGTCCAATGCAGTGTCCAATTCCACGTTGCCAGCGGAAATGCCAAGTTAATGATCATTTTCACTCATTTTCTGATTTACCAGTAGATCATTTTTGTGGGTAAGTACTATATAATACCATCACTTATTTTTTCGTTAATTGGGAATTGGATTTGATCAAATTAATTATTATTTTAAGAGATGAACATCAATGTCGTGAATTATGTGAAGAAGATGGTATATGTAGAATAATACTCGAACCGAAAAAGCAAGAAGAAGTTTATAAAGGATTAGTAACCAATATTGCATTTACGAAGGTATGTTAATGTCGTTTGAAGTTATTTTGATGTGGTTAAAATTAAATTTAATAATCTATAAATGTTTATTTTTCATTAAAAAATAGTATATTCAATTAAATGCAAGATTAGCATGTATCAAAAAAATTCCGCCAAATAAATTTAAACATAATGGAAAACATACACATGAAGAAAGTGGCTTTCATTTTTGTGATGCCAAATGCCAATTCTGTGAATATTTCGTATGTATTATAAAAATCTGCGTATCATTTTTTTTTTTTTTAAAAAAAAGATATATTAATTAAATGTTTTATGATTAGTGTACGTTACCTTATGGGCATGCACAAATTCTTCATAATACGACTCATGGAAATATGACACAAACTGAGTTCACCGGAGAAGATAATGAGTTTGAATATGCAGGGTATAGTTTATATAAAATCAACATGTCTGTTATATTTTATTATTAATTTTTTTTTTTTTTTATTAGTCATAAATTAAAAGTTGGCGATCAAGGAACATTTGTCCTTTGTAACGTGGTTCGTTATTCATAATTTGTAATTTCCACATTTTTTTTTTTTTGTTATTCTGTAGTTTTAAACTTTAAAATTCCTGTTTCCTCAATATCAGCACTGTAAAGATTTAGGAAGACATCGTCATATTGATTATTGTCAAAACGAAGAAAATTGTAAATCAGGACAAGATATTCAGCATATTAAGGGTAAATTAAACAAATTTATGATTTAACTATATTTAATAGGTTAATTAATTGATTTAAATTATAGAACGAGTACATCCTAATCCTGAAATATCTAAAGATTTCATTTCTCATAAATTGTTCTGGGAGAGAACGGGTTTTAGAGGTATATATCAAATAATTCCACGTGCTTCTTAAAAATATATTGATGTATTTTTTATATTAGATCCTTATTCCGCTCAAGAACAACAAGATTTTGCAAAATGCGATCATGAATGTCCTGACGAAAAGCATCATAAATCTCAAGGATCTACAAGAGCTCCTCCAACTAAATCATTTTGTGAATTATCCCTTTTCCATGCTCCGCTTAATCAAGATTCAAATCCTCCAAATGACTATGGATACATTTCTTTAGATGGGCACCATTTTAGTTGTGAAAATCCAAGTACACGTGAAGCCGCTTTTCATATTATATTCGTCATGGATCGTTCAGGATCTATGAGCGGAAGGGATAGAAAACCAATTCCAAACCATCCAATTTATAACGAATTAATAAAAAATCACAACGATAGAATAGGCGCGGTTTATCAGGCGGTAATAAATAAATAATATTAAATTTATTATTTTCAAGTATTCAATTTTAATATATTCAATATATTCAATATTTTTTTTTCAATACAGGTATATCAATTTATGGAAACGCGTATTGCTTCCGCTCAAACTAGTCAAAATCATGCTTCATCCGCTTTACGGGATAGCGTTACATTAATTCTTTTTGATCATAAAGTTGTTGTACCATTTGAGAATCAAAGCATGACAAACACAGGGGAATTGTTAAATATTATGCTTAATTATAAAGCTGGTGGTGGAACAAATTTCGATAATGCAATTCAAAAAGCTGGATATTTGATCACCTCTTATTTTGACCCTACGAAGTAAGTTGATACTTATTACATGAGTTAATTATATATTATTAGCGAATGTATTCACACAAATTTTTCTTTTTCAGAGCAAATATCATCATCTTCTTATCCGATGGAGAATGTGGTGTTCCAACCAAACAACTTCATAATATCTGTAAACAAAATCAGTCAAGAGGGTAACTATTATCAAAGTTTATAAATTGTTGCTTTTATAATATTGATTTGAATTACAAATTTTTTTTCGTAAAATTTTCAGATCGCCAATATATCTATATACAGTATTATTTAGCAGCAGTGCACGAAATCACTCTTTAGAAGAAATGGCAAAGATTGCGCAATCTTATCATCCACACAGTTCATCATCTAGTGCTTTGCGTTGTCAATTTACTTGTGCCATTACTGAAGTTAGTTTAGTTAACCATTTTACTGGCGTGGCAGAAAGTTTGAGAAAACATAAACCAGCGTTGCTAAAGAAGAAACACACTAGAAGCCTTTTATCATAGTATTTATATTTTTTATATCTTTCTTTATTAGTTAGGATATTGTATAAAATATTTAGTGTGTTTTAAAGTCTTGTTATTTACGATTTTATATATTTACAAAAGAAATTAAAAAATAAAAAAAATTATTGATCTACGTAATCATTTTTATTGTATCCTCCGCCGATCTTGTCGAGTACTAAAATTGATTAGCGAATTATTTATTCTAATTATTTAACTGCTATTAACGTTAACGTTATTACCATGTTGGCTAAAAAAAACACTGGCCGCGGCCAAATGCCAATTAAATCTTAATAAGTATTAATACATTTATTAGCTATTGGCCACGGCCAAATGGGTCACAAAAAACCTCTTGGCTGTGGCCAAATGCTAATACTGCGTTATAATAAATTTTTATACTTAATCTGATACACATGTCACATAACAAGTTTATGTTGTGAGAATGAATTCTCGCAGTATTTCTCAAGGTTAGGTTATAAAGAATTAATATTTATTTTAAAACTTTTTTCCAATCACAAATAAAAAATATAAGAAAATTAAAGTCATGATCTCTCTCTTTATTATTTCTTGATTATACTATACCTTTGATTACAAACACAAAGCATATATATGATAAGTTAATTATTCATGAGTACTACTAAAAAAATAATCTATTTTTAGTATACCATTTCAAATTGTTACATTATTTAAGAATTCCCGATTAACATTATTTAAGAACCGTGATTCTTCTTTAACAATGCTGGTTTATGTTTTCTCAAACTTTCTGCCACTCCTGTAAAATGGTTAACTAATTTTACTTCAGTCATTGCACAAGTAAATTGACAACGCAAAGCGCTTGATGATGAACTTTGTGGATGATAGGATCGCGCAATTTTTGCCATTTCTTCTAAAGAGTGACTTTGTGAACGACTGCCAAATAATACTGTATAGAGATATAATGGAGATCTGAAAATTTTCCAAAGAAAATTTATTCAATAAGATTATTTTTAAGTAAACTCTAATAAAATTTAATAATAAATACCCTCTTGTTAGATTTTGTTTGCAAATAGTATGAAGTTGATTCGTTGGAATACCACATTCGCCGTCAGATAAGAAGATAATGATATTTGCTCTAAAAAAAAGTTAGAAATATAGCATAACTATTTCGATTTTAACTTGTACAAAATTCTAACTATACCTTGTAGCATCAAAGTGTGTAGCAATCAAAAATCCTGCTTTTTGAATTGCAAGATCGAAATTCGTTCCGCCTCGAGCTTCGTGTTTAATCATTTCATTTAGCAACTTTTTCGGATCAGTTAAATCTCGATTCTCAAATGGAACGATAATCTATCATTATTCAATTATTCTTAGTATATTAATGATTATAATTAAACTTCAAAATATGATTGTAAATTAAAAACCTCGTGATCAAATAAGATCAATGATACTTTATCACGCATAGCTTGATTTTGATTTACTGGAGCAGATTTGATACGTGCATCCATAAATTGATATACCTGTTAAAAGTTAATGATGATAAAAAATTTTTTATTTAAAAAAGTTAATGCCGTAAAATTTATCTTAAGCAATAATAATCATTTTAATCTTACTGCATGATATACTGCGCCTGTTCTATTGTTGTGTTTTTTGATTAATTCATTATAAATTGGAAAGTTTGGAATTGGTTTTTTATCTCTTTCGCTCATAGATGATGAACGATCCAAAACGAATATAATATGAAAAGCGGCTTCACGTGTACTTGGATTTTCACAATAAAAATGATGCCCATCTAAAGATATGTAGCCATAGTTATTTGGAGGATCTGAACTTGGATTAAGCGGAGCGTGGAAAAGGGATAATTCACAAAATGATTTAGTTGGAGAAGCGCTTGTAGATCCTCGAGATTTATGATGCTTTTCGTCAGGACATTCATGATCGCATTTTGCAAATTCTTGTTGTTCTTGAGCGGAATAAGGATCTAAAAAAAAAAAAAAAATACATCAATAAATTAATATATACTGAAGAAGCACGTGAAAAATTTTCATATATACCTTTGAATCCCGTTCTCTCCCAAAACAATTTATGAGAAATGAAATCTTTTGGTTTATCAGGATTAGGATATACTCTTTCTATAATAAAATAGTTAATTAATTAATATATAAATATAATTACATCAAAAATGAATTAAATTACCATTAAAATGTTGTATATCTTGTCCTTGGTTTAATAATGATTTACAATTTTCTTCATTCTGACAATAATCTATATGACGATGTCTTCCTAAATCTTTACAGTGCTAATATGGGAGATTAAAAAACACAATGCTTTAACACTAATGACTTCGATAATAAAATGAGATGCTGTATCAACATACCAGGTTACAAAGAACAAATGTTCCTTGGTCACCAACTCTTAGCTTATGTCTAAAAATTAAAAGAAATTTTAATAATAATATTATTATTAATAATATTTCTATATATGTATATGCATACCCTGCATATTCAAATTCATTATCTTCTCCGGTAAATTCAGTTTGGGTCATGTTTCCGTGTGTTGTAGTATGAATTTGTGCATGTCCATAAGGTAATGTACACTAATTATAACACAATTAATTCATTAATATATTAAAAAAAAAAAACAGGTAAATACATAAATATGTTTAAATACATACAAAATATTCACAGAATTGGCACTTTGCATCACAAAAATGAAAACTATCTTCTACATGTGTATGCATTCCAGTATGTTTAAATTCGTTTGGAGGAATTTTTTTAATACATACTAATCTTTCATTTAATTGAATATACTATTTTATTAATGAAAAATACATTTATAGATTAGTAAAATTTTTATTTTTCTCACATAACTTCTATAGAGATCATCATACCTTCGTAAATGTAATATTTGTAATTAATCCTTTATAAACTTCTTCTTGCTTCTTAGGTTCAATAATTACTTTACATATGCCATCCTCTTCACATAATTCACGACATTTATGTTCATTCCTTAAAAATAATGTGTTTTTAAATCATTAAATTCATTCCAAATAATAAATAAATCAAATAAAATCAAATAACATAATACATACCCACAAAAATGATCTACTTGCAAATTAGAGTAAGAGTGAAAATGATCATTATCTTGACATTTATTCTGGCAATCTAATATTGGACACTGAATTGGACAAGTTTCATTTTCACAGCGATGTGAATCATGTTCTTCTTCATATGGTATAATACATTTATTAGGACAATCATAGTCTCCTTTCTGAGTTTTGGTTGATAGCGAACAAGCTTCTCCACAATAATGTCGAGTTGATTGACATAAATGTTGCTGTTCTTCATGTCCAATTTCCTTTGAACAAACTTTCTGGCAATTACGTTTACCGATAAGGTTACAAGGCTTACCACACAAATGATTTATTTCATCACAAGCGTGTTTTCCTTCATGTCCGGCTTTATGGCTACACGTTGGAATTGATTTGTTGTTGTGAGCTTCAGAGAAATGGCATTTCAAATGACATTTATGGTCCGTTAAACAATCATGATTTTCTTCGTGATCACGATTCTTGACGCACTTTAAACAACACTGATGACATGTCAATCCACATAATGTCCATAAAAGCGTAAGTTTGCCGATTTCTTGTTCCATTGAATAATTTCCATTAACAATATCACTATTGTCTTGTGGAAACTTGGAAGTATTTTGCATATACCAATCTTGAACGCGTGAAACACGGCGTTCAATAATATATTTAAAGAACCTATTGAAGGCGAACCATGTGAGATCGTCAATTCGTGATTGTACATGATCTTCAAAGTAATTTCTTAAATATTCAGAAAGTCGGACAAAGGATTCGTTTTCATCGTATAATTGGAGATCAGAATCCGGTAATATTGTCTTAGAAGATTCGAAATCATGTAAAATCTCAGATAAGCTGACTACCGAGTCAGCAATTGGTTTACCTGTATCACGATTCTATTGAAATGTATGAAATAAAATCATTAATGATTCGTCAAACTATATAAGCCAGAATATAAATAAATAAATTTCTTTTATGATACCATAAGTGGTTCATTAGCGGAAGAATCTTTTTGTTCCAAACCATAGGAAATCACAGTTGGGAGTAATCTTTTTAAAGTTGCAACACGAATCTGTATGAGGTTTACATCCAATGAACCCCAATCACATATCTAATGCAAATCGATTACTTATTTAATTGAAAATAATTTAGATAGATAGATAGACGAGATAAACAGGTGTACAAACCTTCAATTTAGTCATAATTACTTTTGTATTTGTAGAAAAGTTCGTGCATTCTCATATTTTGCTTCCTGCTTGTCTAACTTCTTATTAACAATTGATAATGTCTTAAACCATGCAGCATCGTTAAACATTGGCCAGGGAATAATATCTAATCCTCCCTTGTACATTCTCGAAATAAAGTTATCTTCTCCTTCCTAAAAATAATAAAATTAATACCTTAACAGATAAATATTTAAAAGTGACGGTAAAAATACTACCTCTGAAACTAATTGAGAAAATTTTGACTTAAATTCTCTAACAATATCTTCTTTGTCAGCCTTAGACACGTCTTTTATGATAATACAAAGTTTTGCCTAAATCACAAAATATATTAATAAACAAATTTTATTATACTATAAGTAAAAGTTGTGAAATTGACTCATGCCTGAAAAATTTTTGGATCTGATTCAAATAACATTGCACCATCTTGAAATTTTTGAAACATCAAAGACATATCTCTGTTTACTGCAAATTGGTTCTGTTTTAATTAAGAACATTTTGCAATAGTAAATAGATGAGAAATGAAATAAAGATAACAAGATAAATAAAATTTACCTTAAAGAGTATGAGACTTGATACGACTGTATTAAAAAGTGTTAAAAACAAATCTAATTATATATTTATTAATTAGTATACAGCTATCTAAACTGAGAAATATAATTATATATATAATTGTAAATTTACCCTCTTGAGAACTTCTTTCAAGAGAATTTAAACCTTCAAAATCGAGTGCGACATAAATAAATTTCTTGGTATTTACTATAAGAAAATAGGAAAAAAGGCATTAGAGAAAGCCAATTTAATTTTTATGGTACCAAGAATATTAAAAAGTTTATTTACCAAGCGACATCCATACGCCCTCGGTGCAACGCTGAAATGAATATTAATTTAATAATTTATTTTACAAAGATAATTAGGTAAAGATGTTAAAGAATAAATATTTACCATTGCGGAGCCGTCAAAGGTAGTTCCAACAAGATGATTCAACATGAATGATTTTCCGCAAGACTGTTCACCCATACTAGAAACAACTTTCACTTTTTTATCGCCAAAATGCCTGAAAATTCCTTCATACCATCCAAAAGAAATGTTTTTTGCTATGCTTTCGACATGATGACTATAGCCATCATCAATTTCAAAATCATTTGAAGATAATCCATCCTTGAGAGGTTGAAATACATTATCTTTTGCTACAGCGATTTGTATAGGAATTAAACAACAAAGTTGAATGATCCATTCTCCCAATTCATATTCCGATGAATACTTTTGAATACTTTCAATATTAAGTTCTTGAAAAGGAATAATTGATGTAGAGAATTTTTTTAGCATTGTTGTGGGCTTTTTTGTAGATCGTTTTAAATCTTCAAAGGTTTCAGAAATGTAATCCTTAAATTTCTCGCCATATTTTTCGATTTCTTCATCGACAACTTCAATATCAAGAACGATTTTTAAACTAAGAGGACGATTTTGTTCAGGATCGATACAGCTTTCAACTGGATACTTCTCAAACATTAATTTATAGGCGTCAATAAGTCCATTTAATTTTGTCTTCGGTTCAATACGAAATTCCATCCAATTATCAAATCCATCTATAGGTTTGATATTATAAATTTTTAATTTTGTGTTAGAAACAACTTCAGTCACACTAAATTTCTCTCCCATTACTACAATAAATTCTCCATTTTGAACAATTTTTTCAAACTGTGTATTTTTTCCTTCAATAATGGTATAATTAACATTTCTGTGAGAAGAATTCATTAATTTTACAAGCCCAAGTGACTTTTTTTGCATTCGTTCTTGGAAACGATATTGAGTTTTTTCAAGGGTGATTTTAACTATTACGGAATGGAAATATCCATTTTTTAAATCAAGCGATATCAAATGAGTTTGTAGATTATTTATACATGTAAATTGCAAGAATTCCAAAGATTGAAAATTTGTCGGTAAATCAATAACTAAAAAAAAATAAATTTTTTTAAAGCATTAAATCTTATATAAGTTAAAAAGACATAATAGATCGTTAGTTACCTTTAACAGGACCCCCAAAATTCGAACAAAAATAAACATAAGCACGGTATATTTCTTTGCTTTCGTTTTTAATACAATTATTTTGCTCTTCTTTGTTATCAGCTGAAATAACCGGATCATTATCACTTTTGTCCATATCATCAGTAATATGTTCATTTTCGTTGCCATCTTCGCTTCCCGCGGGGTTATCAGCTGAAATAACCGAAATATTATTATTTTTTTCCATATAATCAGTAATATGTTCATTTTCGTTGTCATCTTCACTTCTTGTGGTTTTATCAATGGGGTTAACCTCTACTAAATTTTCTTTAACGAATGCTACTATACATGAGCCATCAGGTGAGCTTAAAACATTTGCGGTATTGGTTGGAAGATTACAAACTGCTGGTCGAAATTGTAAGTTTATAAGATTAAAAATACGTGTTCGGCCACCTTTCTCAACAAAGCAAAGTTCCTCGGTATCTTTAATAAAAAAGAAATGATGAAGAATTGGAACCATATTATTATACCATTGTAATAACTGTATATTTGAATTTCGTGTAAGTAAATTTGCTTGACCATCATGAAAAGAAGATACATTTAACTATTAGAATAAAATAAATATTTTTAGATTTATGGAAATTAAGGAAGTTACAAATAATCAAACATTTTCATACATACCGTAGCTTTTTTTGTATTATAGATAGCAATTAATTCTTTTGGCTCATTAATTGCAATAATAAAATGTTCATCCGAAAAAAGCGTTTTAAATGGCTTAATCATATACGATGCTTTGAAACTTTGTGCTAATCGCTGAGCCGTATCAAAAAATATTTCGATTCTTTCCATCTTTTTATTGTAAAGCACAAGGAATTTGCGGTTACCAAATTGAGATATTTTTCTATGATGTAAATTATACATATATGTAAGTCATCGAAAAAAGAAGCGAAGATTTATAAAAATATTAATAATTGCCTGAAATCGTAAATTGCAGGATCAATCTGGAAAGTGAAGCCACATTGATATTGTATAGGTAATGTTAGATTTGGAATGTGAAGCCCATTATCTTGAAGTTGAAAGGTATCTGCTTCATCTAATGAAGTTTCGTAAATAGTTATCTGCAACTGATTTGGCTGCGTTGTTTCAATTTCATGTTGGAATCGTAATCGATTAGGATAATTAGAATCTGACCAAAAAAATATTCACGATGTTAAAAATATTATTATTAATCATTTTAATTAAATTGCGAATAATTGTTCTATCACCTGTTACTATATTTAGTATATTCAACTGCATAAGTCTAGAAGATTTTTATTGTTTAATATTAACGTATTAATAAATCAATGTTAATAATTAATTAAAACTTACCCATTTTGATATTTTTCTTCTATTACATTACAAATTCTTTCAAATTCATGAGTTTCAATTTCTAGTTTCTCTTGCTCAAATTCTTCATTTAACTTTTCTGTTAATTCAGAAACTTTTGGCAGAATTTCTTTAATGTTATTGGGAAAAGTGATATTTCTCCATTTTTTGTATTCTTCAAAGAAAGCTTCTATGACATTTTTTTTGATCTCATCAAATTCTCCAAAAAATGCTGAACTATTAAGGTCTTGTACAAATTGTTTATCTAACATATTTTTGGATATTTTAATCGAATCGTCGATTGCGCGATTAATTTTTGTAGAATTGAAAGACTTAACGATAAGATCCCAAATAATAGCTTGTAATTTATACCAAGGTTGTTGTTTTTCAGTATACTTTTTTACTAATTTATGTGCATCAGTTTCTGAATCCGTGAACATATTTTTAAAAATCTCTATTGTAGATTCTGCAATTTCTTCACTGTTTTCTCCAGCCGATTCTATTATTTTCTTAATTATTATCGTAGTTAAAATGTATCTTCTTTTTAATTGTTGCCAAGCTTTGGAATTGATTTTAATTTTTTCATTAATTTGACTTTCTATGTCAGGATATTTATCATGAATCCTTTCTAAATCTAAATTAATAAATAAGAAATTGATTAGATAACAATATTAATAAATAATCTCCAAGTATTTTTAAACTTGTACAATATAATTTACCCTCATCACCTATATTTGCCTGAAAGAAGGAATTTTCGACAATAAACTCTTCAAAAGAACTATAATAAAATTAATTTATTACATTTTTTTTTTAAAAAAAATAAAAAAAGGATCAAATAAAATACCTGTAACAATCATATAATCTCTTTTGTGCTAAATTTGTAATGAGTTCAATATCTTTACTTGTAGCATTCTTTTCTTGATTTTTCTTTATTTCACTTTTCAACCTTGCAGCTTCTATTGCTTCATGTAATGGCTCCAAAAGTTCATCTTCCATTTTTAATCCGTGTTTAATCAAAATCTCTAAAGATTTCATGCTCATTTTTTCACGATTAATTTGTAAACGTCGTCCTTGCAGTATAGTCTGAAGTTCTTGTGAAAATTCAATTGTAGAAAGAAATAAAATGTTTGGACGTAATTGAGAAGTCGACTTTATTAATTGTCTGGTAACGAACGATTGGTTTTTAGCTGATTCAACAACTAAATCAATAATGGATTGAATATAAGTTAATAATTCACTTTATAAAATTTAAAAATACAAAATTATTACCAATGGGATGTAAAGGTATATCATCTTGAACATTATTATTTATTTCAGCTTTTATTTTTTCAGACAAATCCACCTTAAGAATTAAAAATTAAGTTATTTTACATATATATATTACATACTTAAAGTAGTTTAATAAAAACCTTGAAACCGGGATAGATTATGAAGTTTTCCTGTTCTTCCTGGCTTTTCTTTACTTCAAACTCGAAACGAGATTCATCATCTTCATCTTCTGAATCAATATCAGAATTGTCTAATTTCCAATCGAAACTTTCCAGGTCTTCATCGCTCATAAGACAAAGCTGATGGTCAGTAAGCTTTGTCAAATATCTATAGGATTTGATAGAATGATAATTAAATTGATTTTCGATTTAATACAGGCTAAATAAAAAAAATATACCTATGTAGATTAGTCATATTCTTTTTACGTTGCGAAGAAGCATTTTCCTCATAACATCCAATTTCAGGCCAATGAATAACTAAACCCAAATCTGCATTCACAACGAACAAATAAATACCAGGACGTAAAGAAGGCTTATTTGCGTTGTTCACAGAAGATTGCGAGGCTATAAGCAAATCACGTCTAAATAAAAAGAGAATATAAGTAATATAAGTTTAATTATGGTTATAGGAATTGAATAATTATTTCATGATATAAATTGATATAAATTACATACATTCGTTGATCGATAATATTTTTCTCGAACAAAAGTTTTACGATTAAATTGTGAATTCCGTAACACCCAACAAGTCGAAACGAAATTGAATTCAGTTTCGTATAATTAATTTCAGAAATAGACTTGAAACTTAACGGAACCATATCGTTGCATAGTTTCTTTAAAGAATCCTTTGAAATAATTATTTTATCCACTAAAGGAATTATAAAATATATCAAGTGTTGAAGATTAATCCTTTAATAAATTATTCAAATACAATTTCACAAATAATGTAAGTAAAGAAACATACCAAGTCCATTCGAACCATCATCTTTGTATAAGTCTAACAACCGATACATACCAGGAATATATTCAGCCAAATCTTTGCCATTTTCAATTGAATCAATCGAATAATATTTGTGATTTTTAAGAACTTTACGAATATTTTTTTTGGGATCAACCTTGTCAAGGTCATTTCCAAAATTCGGTTTTTTTCGGAAAGCAATTGTAGAATCATCGGATTGGGATTGAGTAGATTTGCTTTTCTCTCTGTTTTTTTCTTGAGATTCTTTGGACAACGTTTCAACTTGAGGGTTAGAATCAGTACCATCACTTTGTTGGCCGTGTCGCGAATAATCCCCGGAAAATAAGTTCGTGTTCATAATTTGACTAAAATCACTAGTAAGTAAATTATCGGAAGGCTCATCATCTTGAGTTTGGACCGAAAGCCTAAAAGTTATTTGTTCTTCCGAACTTTGCATGTTGTCGGCACTAAAGGAGTCCGTATTCGTGATGATACCTTGCTGAACTAAGTTAATTGGTGGTTGTTCGTTTGCGATGCCATCATTTAATAGTGGCGGAGAAGGAATTTCATTTCCACCTTGAACAATTGAAGGATCGTTAGGTTGCATCCTGGTTGTCTGCTGCGTAAAAGGAGTCGCTGCCGGCGCCATCGATGGATTGATAAGAATGGTTGAATCATTTGTTTCCTCTAAAATAATATAATAATAATAAGGAAAGAAAAGACAAAATTAGTCATTTATATATTATATGCATCAAAATAATTCTTTCCTAATCACAACATTGAATCAATAAAATCAATTCAATATATGGATGGATTAACGCTTCTGTGCCAATTATCAATTTTCTTTGATTAGTTAACAAGTTGTCATGTTATGGAAAATTTTTAACGCGTTAATATTCCGAAATTGATTAATATCTTACCAAAATTATCGGGAACTTGGGTATTATTATGATTTTTCATGATGTAACCGACTAATTATAACGTTTGATGGTTGACCTTGTTTATATAGAAAATTTTTTTCATTTTTGTCCCGCAGAATGAATTAAACAATATCAACAATTGATTCTATAAAGGTCAATGTTTTGAATGATAATAATTTAAAATAAGAAAAGCGACATCCGGAAAACTTCTATTTGTGGTTCAATTTTGGTTGATGCACCAACGAAAAGGCTGATGCATGTGATGCAAACTTGAAAATTGGATTTTGATTAGCAGTAGTTAAATGGTAATTGTTTCCAGGGATAGAAATTTTATGTTGTAATGGTATCTCCTTAATCAACCCTAATTTGAACTTATTGATGACAAGGTTTCTTTGTGCATAAGCATAATAAAAATTTCATTTGTTCAAGGTTACAAAATACCAAATCAAGTTTAATTATTCTATTTTTCATTTGGTGAAATAATACACGTAAGTAATTTTATTCGTACCTAACAAAATTGCCGGAAATAGAATCAATTAACGACATATTCGTATTAGTCAATTCATATAGTCTAAATAAGTCTGTACGTTGAGGATTTTTAATTTATCGTTCGATGCATAGATAATGATCTTTAAATATTCTATCTAAATAATTTTACGCGTTTATTTCGTATCGTAAATTTATCCAATAAAAATTTGGCGTATGGCGCGATTAACACAACACAATTTTTGTTATTTTTATTTCTTAAATCTCTGCCGGCTGACAAATTCCGGATTAGTCGTAAAATAATAATTATAATAAAATTAATAAAATTAAACTAAATAAAATTTATCCAAATTTAGAATTATTAAACTAGTGAATTAAAATAAAATATAATTAATATTAAGTTGTCGAAAATATTCTAACCACTTGAAACACTTCATAATCATCGACAGAAAAGTAATCCTCACTTTCTCTGATTTTATATTCATAACTTGTCTTTACACATCTACAATAACGTTCTTCATTGAAATTTCCCCATAATTGTAAATCTGTTTCGGATCCACCAAAACTCGGACCCGAATCTGCACAATTATAAAAAGCGCAATTAGGGTCTTTTACCCTAGAACATCTAGCATTATTCAAATTATCTTTATCAAATGAAAATAAAAAACTTCTAGTAGAATAACTGAAATCTTCTAAAGACGCATCCCAATTCATTGGGGTATACCCCCCAAGAAGTTCTCCTGTACCTTTAACTCGTAAGATGGTTACGGTTGGTCCTTTATTATCACATAATTTATGAAACGTTTCCGCCGTAAATCCGTCCCTTGTACCACGTAAAAGCAATCTAAATTCAAAATGTGATTGCATTTGCGGATCGTTAATCATCCATCCAGAGATCAATGAGGCATGTTTCGCTGTAATTAGAGTTGAATCAATATCACATGTTCCGATTCCTGATGATAATGATTCTACCCCAATTTCTTGATTAAAAGGTCGAACTTTTTCAAAGAAATCATCCTGACTTATTAGCGAAAATTTAATACAATTAACGAATGGTTGTACTATGTTTCGAAACGTTGAAAAATGATCGGATGTCCACGTCTTAATATCATGTGAGAGTAAAGGATCTTGTGCAATTCCCCATTCAACTATTTTATTCCATAAATCAATTTCTTTCATAATAAGATTACTGGCTTTAAGTATAAATAATAATGTATTTTGATCTATCGTAATAAAATCTTTGGCCTCAAAAAATATCGCAGGATCTTGATTAATCGTATTAAGACAAAAAGTTTGTAATTCTGTAAAATGATCATATTCGGTAACAAATCGATGAATTAAAACGAGATTTGTTAATATTAATTCCGGGTTATACAAAAGAAATTCTTGAATACGTTCAACTAGTTCATTTATGCATAATTCATCAGCTGCCTTCAAAATTTCAAGTATAATTTTCACATTAACTTTTGGGAGTGAAACTGATGCACCATAAATATATTCTAAAATAATTTCGAATACGTTCGGAGAAATATTTGGTTTCTGAAAGATTAAATAATTTCCTTTTGTCCTTGCCCATGTGTTTGATAATGCATTACGAAAGTAAACTGATCTTGTTCGTAAAATAAGTGAATGTACTCGAAATTCTCTGATAAAAGGTTCTTGACCAGCTTGAATTATTACATCTGAATATTCTCCCGTATCAAGAAGTGAAATAAAATCGCGAGATAATAAATCAAAAGCTTCCAATGACATTATATATATATATATATATATATATAAAGGAAAGGTAAATTACAAAGAAAAAAAATTTTTTTTAAATAATCAGAAAGAAAGATAAAATAAAAAACATGAGAAAAAGCTGCAACATTTTATTTGTTTGTAATTAACCGCTTGGATTGTTTACCTTTAAAAGAAAACGTGTGACATTATTAGTAAATTCAGTCGTTCCTTTTATGGTGATGATCTGGTTTTTGAAATTTCTTATCGAACTTTATCTTTTATTGCTTCGCCACAATCAAATCAAATCAAATAATCAAATCAAATCAAATTATCAAATCATTGATAAAAAGAAATCGAATGCAAAATTTTTATTTTTAATAAAAATGGCAGCACAACTTTACAAAACTACTTCAGGACGTTTATTTCATGCTGGACAAATAGCAATCATTACTGTAGGGTAAGTTCATTAATAATAAATTATTTTCGCCCCCGAATAGATCTAATTTTTATTTTTTTATTTCAAGTTTACCAGCAAGAGGGAAAACGCACGTGGCGCGTTCATTATGTAGATATCTTCGATGGTTAGGTGTTCATACAAAAGTTTTTAGTGTAGGGAATTATCGTCGTCAAGCTATGGGAACTGCTGCAAGTTTACCTCATGATTTTTTCAATCCTGGTAGGTAAGTCTCGTTCTCGCAATTAATATATTGAATTATTTTTAATTACATTAATATTAATATAGAAAATCATGAGACCGCTGAGGCACGGCACAAAATTGCAACGGAATGTTTACAAGATATGATTATATGGTTACAGGAAGGAGGACAGGTTGGCATTTATGACGCCAGTAACACAACTCAAGATAGACGTAAAGAAATACATGACATCTTAATTAGTCACAACGTTCACGTGAGTAAATTCTAATTTTAACTTGTTTTCCCTTCTATTATTTAAATAAGAAATAATTCCATTTTATAGCCCGTCTTTATTGAATCAATATGTGATAAACCCGAGATCATAGAAACTAATATACGAAGCGTCAAAATCACTTCACCAGATGTATGATTAGATTTTCTTTTCTTTATTTGCATTTATAACATGTTAATAAGATTGGAGAATCAAACTATATTGTAACGAAAAAAGAAAAATTAAAGGATCCATTCATTTTCCTTAGTATATTGGCTGGGATCCTGAAGAAGCCGTAAAAGATTATTGGGTTAGTGACCTTTCTCAATTTAATTTATATATAATATCTTTTACTAAAGGTTATTTATAAATTGTACGAATTTAGTCGCGTATAAATAATCATTTGAGTCATTACGAAACGATCACAACTATGGAATTAAATTTTGTAAAAATGATTAACGTTGGTGAACGCATAATTGTAAATAACGTAAAGGGATATCTTCAGGTTTGCATGCATTTATCATATGATGTAATGAATTTTATAAAACCCTCTTATTTAATTCATTTTTTTTTAAAATTTAGAGTCGTATCGTATACTATTTAATGAATTTACACATTTCCCCAAGGATTATATATTTTGCTAGAGTACGGTGATGGCATATGATGATTGGGTTAATATTGATCAATTATTTCTGACATTGTTTTGTATCAATTAGTCAGGAGAATCAATGAATGAAGTATCCCAAAGAGCCGACGCGGAATTAAGTCCCACCGGAATACGTTATGCTCAAACATTAAAAAGATTTTTGAAGACTTTAAGGGAGAGAGAGAGAAAAGAACGTAAAGAGCAAGGATGGGGCGACGATGAAAGAATGTTGACGGTGCGTTACTATAATTTTTTTTCATCATACAGGACGTGAAGGAATTAGAATTTTTTTTTATGAAATTTTATTTTAAAGATCTGGACTTCAGCGCTTAGACGTTCATATCAAACGGCAAAACCTTTTCTTGATGAAGGTTATACCGTACAACAACGTCCATTGTTGGGTGAAATTAATTTAGGTGAAGTCGATTCGCTTACTGTTGAAGAGATTAAGGTAAAAAGGCATAAATTAGGATGATCATAAATTCACGTTATTAATAACAGATTTTCTATATAGGCCAAATTTCCCGAAGAATATGTAAAACAACAAAAGGATCCATATCATCATCGTTACCCTAGAGCTGAGGTGAATATTGAAATGAACTTTAATAAAAATCATGACTGTCGAACTTATTGGACTTTGATATTTAATAGTCATATCAAGACTTGGCAGTTCGTATAGAGTCCATTATTCTGGAACTTGAACACGAAAAAAACGATGTGCTAATTATTGCTAACGAGACAGTATTAAGATGCCTATACGCGTACCTTTTTGATCGGCCAGAAGATGTAATATATGAATTTCAAATTATTTGTCAAGTTCTTTCCTCGATTTTAACTTATTATTCTTATTTTAGGAAATTCCAAGGATAGCTATTCCACGTAATTATTTAATTGAGATAATTCCTTCTGCTTATGGATGTCGTGAAACTCGCATGGAAATCGTTGACACCTTTGATCAATCGATACCTATATTAGCTGATTTGAGTAATAGTGGAAAAAGTTAAATTCACAATATCGGAAAAAAAAAAAGTATTTTATTGTTATATTGTTAGGAAGTTATTAATGTATATATTCTAATACTATAATAATCATCATAAATTATAGAATTTAACCATTAAAGTTATTGTATATTTATCATTTACATTAGAAAAGATTAATTACAGAGGTCTTAGCAAACTCGGTCCTTGTTAAAATGTCGGTTAAAGTATAAACACAAATTTTAAAATAGTAATATCTTGTGATGATTTGTGATTATGACATATCCTTATTTTATTAAATTTTTTTTAAAGCTCAATTGTATAACCACCAATTACGTCATTTATACCAACCAACTTACCATCCAAAATTTGATATTTAATAATTATTAAAAATAAATAACATTATATTATAATACAATCTCTTTAAATTTAACTATAAGTTTGATAATAGATTTAAAATTTTTTTATCATCAGACTTATAAATTATAAACTTTCGTTCAATTTAACTATTGTTTTTTAATTACGAAAATTCTTCACAAGTTATCACAATTATTATTAAAAAAAGATTTAATCTCTCAATAAGTTATTTTAGTATAAAAAATAAATATCATTATTTTAATTAAAAAATATATTTTTTTAATTATCATAATTATTAAAAAACTATTTTTTGATTTAAAAATCATACTAATAATTTCTATTTAATCTTCATATTCATTAAAATTTAATAATTAAATTTATTTTTTTTATATTTAGTTAACTTTCTCTAATTATACCCTCTTAGGATTATAGTGAAAATTTTACAAAATATACATTTAAAAAAGAAAATTTCTATATAATTTTTATAAAAAAAATGTTGATTATACTATTTTTATTAATATACAGTGGCGAGCAAAAGAAACGCAACTAGGTAACACAAATGTTTGTCGATCATTTAATTTCACGTGATTTTATGCTATAATCACGAGAAATATCTTGTTTGAAAGCTCCGAACTAGAGCTATTTAAATATATAAACTTTATATTACTTTAAATAAAATATTTTAAAGTTATTTTAATTAAAAAAAAAAGTTTGATTTATAAATTTTAACGATTTTATTATAAGTCCGATCTTATTCTTTATTATTTGAATTTTTTTAAAATTTTTTAAAAAAATTTAAAAAATTACATTTCTAAATAAAATATTAGCTATTTTTAATATAAATTTAAATATTTTTTAAAAAAAAAATTCAAAAAAATTATAATTAATTTAAAAAAAAAAATTATAAAAAAAAAATTATTAAATTTCAAAAAAAAATTCCTTTATTTATTTCGATAAAAAGTTAAAAGCTCACTTAACTTAATATTACCATCTAGTATATCCACCTTTTTGTTTATATACATCTTGAATTCTTTGAGGCATTGTTTGAATTAATTTGGTACAAGCATCGATTTCAATT